>SJXQ01011888.1:7272-79573 GCA_006408695.1 Aepyceros melampus
AAAAAACATATTTATATGTAATTTGTAAAACTGAATTCTGCAGATATCTTTAGCAAAAGCATCTTTAAATATACAAAGCAGTCATTGAATTACATCACAATTTAATCACAATCTTTTGGCATTTATTGCAGAAGACAGTAAAGATAAGATACACATATTTATAAATAATTGTTTCAAAGATTAATGCATCAACTTCAGTTAAATTTTGTCAAATTTTAAAGAAAGATTATTTAAGAAATTATTTCAACAATAAGTTTCAATTAATTTTTCTTTGGGGATATAGCAACATATCAAAATGTTAGGTTACAAATTAAATATCTGAAATCAGATATTTGAAATTTGATTAAAAACTGATGTTTTAACAGTTCCAAAGTATTCCTCAGGTAAGCTTGGCAGATAAAATACAGGATGTACAATTAAACTTGAATTTCAGATAGAAAAGGAATATTTAATTACATTTCCCTAACATTACTTCTTGGAAGAAAAGTTAGGACCAACCTAGATAGCATATTCAAAAGCAGAGACATTACTTTGCTGACTAAGGTCCGTCTTGTCAAGGCTATGGTTTTTCCTGTGGTCATGTATGGATGTGAGAGTTGGACTGTGAAGAAGGCTGAGTGCCAAAGAATTGATGCTTTTGAACTGCAGTGTTGGAGAAGACTCTTGAGAGTCCCTTGGACTGTAAGGAGATCCAACCAGTCCATTCTGAAGGAGATCAGCCCTGGGATTTCTTTGGAAGGAATGATGCTGAAGCTGAAACTCCAGTACTTTGGCCACCTGATGCGAAGAGTTGACTCATTGGAAAAGACTCTGATGCTGGGAGGGATTGGGGGCAGGAGGAGAAGGGGACGATCGAGGATGAGATGGCTGGATGGCATCACGGACTCGATGGACGAGAGTCTGAGTGAACTCCAGGAGTTGGTGATGGACAGGGAGGTGTGGTGTGCTGCGATTCATGGGGTCTCAAAGAGTCGGACACGACTGAGCGACTGAACTGAAATGAGCATTATAATATTAATTAAGCATCTTATATTTTGTTAAATCTGGTAAGCCTTAGATCAAGGCATTAATTTTATTAATAAAATGATTTATTTCATCCTCTTTTAAAGAGATGATGTGAAAGTGAAAAGTAGCTCCGTCATGTCCGATTCTATGCGACCACAGAAGACTGGAGTGGGTAGCCTCTTCCTTCTCCAGGGGATGTTCCCAACCGAAGGATTAAACTCAGGTTTCCTGCATTGCAGGTGGATTTTTTCCCAGCTGAGCTACCAGGGAGCCAAGAGATGATGTAATGAAAAGTTGTTATTTAGGTGTACTTGATAAAAGAGAGTTGGCCATGAGAAAATCAGATATCCTTTTGTGTTTCCGAAGTCGATTAATAGTACTTGGCAGGGCATAAGACCACAAGGCAGACATGTATGTAAATGAGATTATTTTTGGGTAGTATATTTTTCTAATCAGGGCTGGTTGTTCATACCACAAATGATTTTATTCATAACTGAGGGTAAATATCTCATATCCTCTGATAATGTCTTACATATATGGTTATGAAAAATTATCCAGAAAATTTGTAGCATTGTCTCATTTTAAAATTCACATTTACTTGAGATATTTTAAAGTCTTTATTAATCAATTCACATAGTTAAGAAATAAAATGTTTGAAATTAAAGTAGTAGCATCATAAAGTATGATTTTTTTTTTTTTAGGAACATAGAAACTTCCTATAGTAGATGAATGACCAAAGGAGAGAAGGAAGGAAATAAAGAATTAAGTCTATTTCATCATCAGATTGTAGCTGGAAAACAATAATTATTTAAAATACTAATCCCACAATATCTCTCCCTCTCTCTCTTTCCACCCCATATATATATACATATGCTAGACTATACAATATATTAAACATGTATCACCTGTAAATTATTAAATACTAGTTAGTATAATAGAAAGTAAATAATCCCTTAAGATTAGTAGCAACAAGGAAAATTTTATCTAGATATATTGATGATTATTTTTATAGTACAGGGAAGAGTTATACTTAAATAATAAGCTTATATTAACTTACATAACTTACCTGAAATACCCTCATGTATTAAAGCAAGATAACTTGCAGTGCCCTTTTCCTTAAGCCTGTTTCACAGATTCAGAAAAATGCTTCTTAATGAATCTGAAATATATTATAGACTCCTTGACTAAAATAAAATGTTTTGAAATATATATTAGTTCAGACTCTCATGACAAAATACCATAGACTGTGTGCCTTAAATCATGGAAATTTACTTTTTCATGATTCTTTCAACTGCAAATCTAAGATAAGAGTGTCAACATCGTCAAATTTTGGTACAAGATCTCATCCTGATTTGCAGATGGCTAACTCGTTGTGCCATCAAATGGCAGAGAGAACAGGTTCTCACAACAATTTCTACCCTCATTTCTCTACTTGTAAAGGCACTGATCCCTTCAGACCAGAGTTTCTGACCCTCATGACCTCATCTAATCCTAATTACCTCCCCAAAACCCCATCTCTAAATACTATCACACTGGGGATTAGGGCTTCAACCTAAGAATTTTGGAGAGATATAAACATTCAATCCATAATAAAATGCTACATCCTATAGAATTCCATTTTATTTAAAAAATGAATACATCTTCATTTATTTCATTCTTACTTTTAAAATCTCTTAAGCATTCTATGTATATAATACTTTGCACAATAAATTTTGGATTTACTTTGTTATATTAGGTTTTTGACTTTGAATTTTATCCTCAAACGAAGGAAAAAATAAATTGTGGTAGAATCTATGATGGCTAGAATTGTAGGCTTGTTCCTAAAGTGAACCACCTCAGTGAAGAGAAAGCCATTCTTTTCACAAAACCTCAAGAAAAACAGTTGAGATACTGTTTAAATTAGGCCATGAGTCTGAATTTGAACAAGTCTGTTTGTTCATAGGACAATGTGTGGTGATTATTGAGGACTAAGTCATATATTTACTCTTAATACAAAAATATGAAGTACCTAATTTCCACCTAAAACAAATGGGGGACAACTACTGTATTACCAAAAGAAAGCGATAATTGAATGGTTAGAACAGAGATCTCTCACATATGGGGTGATACAATATGTTTATTTGATCATCTCAAATTTCCCAAATTTTATAAAATTATTGAGTTCTCTATATTTTTCTCTCAACAAAAAGAAAAAATCTCATATAATATTTCATGTTGAATTTTTAAACTTTTATTTCTAGTAATTCTTTTCTTTTTTTATATATTTACTGTGAAAATGGGAAAGTAAGTAGGCAAAATAAAAATGTGAAGTTTTTAAAATTGTCAGAAAACAGGGGAAAAAGAATCATTTCTATGTCATTTGATTCGTAGCATTGCAGTAACATGTCCAAAAGCAAAACAAAGCTACTCATGTAAGTATTTTTTTTCAACAATATAAAGAGGGTATTATTTGTCTGGATGCCTTAAGACCCAAGTAGAAAATACTTAGTATCTTGCAAAGTTCATATGATTATTTTTAGCATTGAAACTGGAAATAAAAGTTTTAAAATCTTGTTTCTATTAGAAAATGGTATCAATTTAATAAAGACACATTTCCTTTTATATATCAGATTCTTACCTGGAAATGAAATAATTTTAAGTTTGCAATCTGGGCTTTCCTTTCTATGGCTAACATTGTATAATTTCAATTCTGGTTTTACTTACTAATCCCAGTGGCAGGATTAGAAATTCACTACAAACCTGACACTAGCAAAATTGAGGTAGTAAAGGATTAAGTACTGTGGCTGGATGTTCACTTCACTGGTAAGGTTATATATTATATGCCACATTAAAGAATTTGATATTCCTGTATGAAATGAGGTAACTATATAAATTTTACTCATAGGAGTAGTTTTGAGTATTAGGAAATAAATCACTTGACAGTTGTATTGAGAATTGAAGAGTTGGAAAGCACTGATAAATGGGCATAAAAACAATTTGAATACAGTTGCAGTATCCAAGTTTGAAATCTCAGGGACATAATTTTAAACAGTATGGCAAGAAATGGAGCTAAGGGAGGCAGAGTTGATAGTTAATTAAGTTGTTGATGTGTGTTGATGATTGATTAGAAAAGAAATAAGGCATGATATTTTACAAGGATCCTATTTGAGTAACTCTACAAAATGATGGTGCCATTTATTACAGCAGGCAATTAAAGAAAATGTTTATGTCTGGGAGAGAAAATGATGGAACTGTTTTTGTTTTGTTTGGCATGTTAATTGTGAGATGTCCATGATCATCCTATTGGAATTGGTAAGTTTTACTAGGATATTTGAATTTGGAACCCAGGTATAAGATTTAGACAAATATTATAGATTTGTGTGTCATCAGCATATAGCTTATAGTCAACTGATTACACAGAATGAGAAGGGAAGACAAACATGGTCAGACTTGTAGAAATGCTAGTACTTATGGATTGGAATAGTAAAGAAAATAACTAAGAATATTAAGGAAAAAGTATCCAGAGGATGATTTTTCATAGAAATCAAGGGACAAAAGAGATTCACAATAAAGGGACTCATAATCATAAACTATTCCTACTACAAATGAATCAATCAAAATCCTTAAAATGATCTGTTTTAACAAAAAAGTTATTTGTTGCTCTCATAGAGTGGGCATTTTTAACACAGGTGGAATGATTTGATCAACCTAATCAAAATTATTTTAGATCGTATGGAGAGATTGTAAAACCACTTTTGCAAAAGTTTTTAAGGTCAACAAATGAGATAGGGTGATAACTAAAAGGTAACAAAGGATAAAAGAAAAAAGTTTTGAAGATGAATGAAATGTGCATAATGCAGTGCTCAGTTAATGCCAAACATTAGTTATGCTTGGAAAGACCTTAAATAGTAACTGGATGAGGATATTGATTCAAAGTAAAGGGGATGATTGAACTGAGTTTCTTTTAAGTGAAGTATTATCTTGGTGAACCTGCCCCAAGACTTTTCTCATACTATGCATACAAATTAAACATGTTTTTGGTAGTTTGGAGAAATGCTTTAAGCAAAATCAGTTGAGTATGGTAGGCAATATGTTCTAGTGGTCAAGGGTTTGGGCCTGGACATGGGCGTGGTTGATCAAAAGCCTTA
The DNA here is from genome assembly GCA_006408695.1 of Aepyceros melampus. NCBI lineage: Eukaryota > Metazoa > Chordata > Mammalia > Artiodactyla > Bovidae > Aepyceros > Aepyceros melampus. The sequence goes on from SJXQ01011888.1 coordinate 12,405, forward strand.
GCCTTGGAATACTGCCACCACTATCATCAAAAGCACCTGGAAACTTGCTGGAACCATGTTTCTTGTATTTTATTCCAGATGTACTGAATCAGAAACTTTGGAAGTGTTGCCCTGCCATCTGATGTAACAAGATCTCCTCGTGATTCTAATATAAGCTAACATTTGAGAATTCCTAACTTGAACTATGAATTATATTACATTTCATCGCCTCCATCTTTTCTTTCTTTTGAGACCCACTTGACTGGAGGTCCAAAATAATTGCTGTGCTGTTACTCTATTTTTCTACTTGTAAGTCATGAAAAAACAAAGAAGACTCTTGAGAATCCCGTGGACTGCAAGGAGATCCAACCACTCCATTCTGAAGGAGATCAGCCCTGGGATTTCTTTGGAAGCAATGATGCTGAAGCTGAAGCTCCAGTACTTTGGCCACCTCATGCGAAGTGTTGACTCATTGGAAAAGACTCTGATGCTGGGAGGGATTGGGGGCAGGAGGAGAAGGGGATGACTGAGGATGAGATGGCTGGATGGCATCACGGACTCGATGGACGTGAGTCTGAGTGAACTCCAGGAGATGATGATGGACAGGGAGATCTGGCGTGCTGCAATTCATGGGGTTGCAAAGAGTCGGACACAACTGAGTGACTGAACTGAACTGAACTTGGACTGTAATTTGAAGCAGAGGATGTATGTGGCAAAAAAGAACTATGTTCAGCAACATGGAACTGAACATTATTTTTCATACAACTTTAAAAGCACATTGTATTTCCTTCCTGACTACTAGCCTAGTCCCCCTCTCTTTGAAAGAGACAAGCGTCATCTAAATTATTTCACCTGATTAATGACAGTCATTTATAACTTTATTGCTACTTCTGTCTCAGGTGTTTCTTTGAAAAGGTATATGGATTCATTACATATTCTAATATATTGTCTATTGATTATAAAGTCAAGCATGTATTCTCTGATACCTTTTAAGTTGATTTGTCTTTATACTTAGAAATGTCTCTTAGTAGTAGGATTCCCTGTTGACTCAGATGGTAAATAATCAGCCTGCAATGCAGGACACCTGTGTTCAATCCCTTGGTCTGGAAGACCCCTGGAGAAGGAAATGACAACCCACTTCAGTATTCTTGCCTGGAGAATTCCATGGACAGAGGAGACTGACAGGCTACAGTCCATGGGGTCACAAAGAGTCAGACATGACTGAGTGACTATCACTCACACTCAGAGAAGAGTTGAGAAAGGGGATAATTAATATACTAAATTCCTTGGAGAGAAGGAAGATTAGACACAAATCTTCAGTTACTGAATATATTGGGTTTTTTTAATAGGATGCCATTTTATTAAATTTAGGAGCAAAGATGAAAAAAGCCAATAATCTGTACATGTAAAGATTATAAATCAGAACATTTAAGGGTGATATAAAAGGTGACTAAGTTTGTCTTCAGAGAAGGCAATGGCAACCCACTCCAGTACTCTTGCCTGGAGAATCCCAGGAACAGAGGAGCCTAGTGGGCTGCCTCTCTATGGGGTTGGACAGAGTTAGACACTACTGAAGTGACCTGGCAGCAGCAGCAGCAAATAAGTTTGTCTTAGGTTTAAATCTAAAGGAAACAAGACATTGAATCAAGTTTGGTGTAAACACCTTTGTAACAAAGTTTTCAACAAAACTTGTAGCAGAGTGAAAATGAAACTGGCTTATGTAGAAGGAGAGACTGAACTGCAATGAAGTTGCACCAAAAGCCTCAGTGGCTGCAACTAGAAACTCCAGAACTCACATAGTCCTTCAAAGTTGACATGAATGGAGGCAGAGGCTGCACTATGGAACAAGGTATTAGACTAAGGCCACCCCAGGGAGAGAGAATAAGCTTGGGTAAGACAGTTTTCTTTCAGAGGAACATTTCTGGAGAGGACTCAGTGGTAAGCCATCAGCAGGCAATGTTGCTGGTAGCCGAGGGAATGTGTCTTATAGTGGAATGGAGTTCTATGTGGCATATAAACTCACTACAAGGATTTAAAATTATTCTAAAATTTCTGGGGCAAGATAGCCATTGACTACCTGCATTCATTTTTCTCTGCTGCTGCATTGCTTCAGTCCTGTCCAACTTTGTGTGACCCCACCCCTGGGATTCTCCAGGCAAGAGTACTGGAGTGGGGTGCCATTGCATTTTTTCTCTAGGGCTCATTAAAATGAAGAGAAAAAAAAATGTTATGAAGAACTGAAACCCATTCCCACTACTATCAAGAAAGAAATAGAATATATGAGTCTGATGACTCAGACATAATTTTTTGTGGATTCTGGATGGCTCAAAAGGCAACATGTAAGCCTTTAAAAAATGTATAGAATCATGGTGTATGTCAGCTTTTAACATAATCTTGCCAGAGTTTCATTTTTTTTTTTTTTAAGAATAAGAACAAAGCTATCATATGTCTTCAAGAATCTCTTATACAGGCCAGACTATGCTAAAGAAAAAAAAAATCCTTTTGACAAACTGTATTTGTCCCTTAGCAACTTAGGAGAAAATAAACTCACTCAGGAAGACTCTGAGCTATACTTGAAGCATCATGATGTTTATACACACCTGAGGGGAAAACCTAAAATGAACATGGTATCACTGATAAGCAGCAACATCCTAAAACAGTTAAATTTTCAAGCCATAAGAAGAGAAAATAATATAGGTGCCTTAATGGGCAAGGAAGAAAGCTAGAAATGCAAGATTTTAGTGAGCATCCTATGAGATCTAAATTAGATTAAATAAAGAGACTGAGTAAAATAAATCAAAAAGGTGCAAGTTATTTTTCCAAAGGATAGAAAGGTGAAAAATTTTAATGCATTTGTTCAAAAAGCATGAAAGATATAAAATATTTTTTTTTATGTTCTGGGCTATATTGCTATTACATTTAAATAGTTGGAAAGTTGGATTATAATACATGGAAATAGAATATTTATTCTATGAATTTCATTCATCAATTTAATTTGATAAATGTTGAATAATTACAGTGTTGTCTTTTTTTTAAGTTAAGCCTGCTTTTATTTTTTATTTTTTTTTACAGATTTTATTTCATTTTATTTATTTTAAAAAAATTTTTATTTTTACTTTATTTTACTTTACAATACTGTATTGGTTTTGCCATACATTGACATGAATCTGCCACGGGTGTACATGAGTTCTCAATCCTGAACCCCATCCCACCTCCCTCCCCATATCATCTCTCTGGATCATCCCCGTGCACCAACCCCAAACTTCCTGTATCCTGTATCGAACATAGACTGGCGATTCATTTCTTACATGATAGTATACATGTTTCAATGCCATTCTCCCAAATCATCCCACCCTCTCCCTCTCCCTCAGAGGCCAAAAGTCCGTTCTATACATATGGGTCTCTTTTGCTGTCTCGCATACAGGGTTATCATTACCATCTTTCTAATTTTCATATATATGTGTTAGTATACTGTATTGATGTTTTTCTTTCTGGCTTACTTCACTCTGTATAATCGGCTCCAGTTTCATCCACCTCATTAGAACTGATTCAAATGTATTCTTTTTAATGGCTGAGTAATACTCCATTGTGTATATGTACCACAGCTTTCTTATCCATTTGTCTGCTGATGGATATCTAGGTTGCTTCCATGTCCTGGCTATCATAAACAGCACTGTGATGAACATTGGGATACATGTGTCTCTTTCAATTCTGATTTCCTCAGTGTGTATGCCCAGCAGTGAGATTGCTGGGTTATAAGGCAATTTGCAATTATTTAAGAAATCTCCACACTGTTCTCCATAGTGGCTATACTAGTTTGCATTCCCACCAACATTCTGACTGGTATGAAATGGTACCTCATTGTGGTCTTGATTTGCATTTCTCTGATAATGAGTGATGTTGAGCATCTTCTCATGTGTTTGTTATCCATCCATAGGAAGTAGCTTTCAACTCAAGAAACTGAGGGAAAACTCGAGTAAACATTTTATGCTTCAACAAACAACTAATAAAGATAAAACGAAATAAAACAGAATAAAATTAAAAGATACTTGACAATTTATTTAACAACACAAATACAGACACTTCTGGTTAATGAAATTACACAATAAAAACGTTTTTTAAAAAAAAAGCCCTACAGTTTCAAAGATGATAAAGTATTTTAAAGAGATCTTTATGGGGAAGTTTTTTTAGACATGATGGAATAACTGAGACTGGATTTTTTTTCCCACTTTAAACAAACAAAAATGTCCAAAGTATATGAAACATATTTTTTCCTCCCAGATGACAGGCATCTCAGGATAGTAATCCTTGAAAGAAGGAAAAATAATATGATTCCTAAGATTGTCCCAGCTCTATTCTTGGGGAAAATTTCCATGGGGAAATTCAGGGTCAGACCTTGCTCCTCTCTCTGAATTGAGGAGACACAATACAGAATTCAAGAAGATCAACGTTGCTAAAATTCATCAGGCAGTATTGCAGAGAGGAGAGAGTTACACAGAGAGAGAGTACCTAAAACCTTCAGAGAATTTTTCTCATGACTTCATCTGAATCAATACTCAGACACAATCATGAGGAATAATCTCATGACTGGAAAAAGACTCCTGGAAATAAGCAGAACAACCACTGGTAATCACACACAGCTGAAAATAGTTCATGTTCTGAACAACCAGACTAGGAACTTCTTCAAATACATGGGATATCAGGTAGATTTTTCAGTAGTGGGTCCAAATTAACTATGGATTAAAGGCGGTTTGGGGCTCATCCAACACAGCACAAAGAGAATCAAAAGCATCAAATTGTTTCCAAGTACCTAAACTGAATCTTGGAACAAAATCCAAAGATATTTCAGAGAACATAAAAATGTTGACAATTATCTAAAATTTACAATGTCTGATATTATATATGTATATATATATATATGTATATATATATATATACATATATATATATAAAAAACCTGGCATGTAAAGAAGCATGAGGATATGAATCTTAATGAAAAAAAATAAATAGAAACATATCCATAAATAACATGGAGAAGAGAATTATTTAACAGTTCAGTTCAGTCACTCAGTCATGTCTGACTCTGCGACCCCGTGAAGTGAATCACAGCAGGCCAGGCCTCCCTGTCCATCACCATCTCCCGGAGTTCACTCAAACTCACGTCCATTGAGTCCGTGATGCCATCCATCCATCTCATCCTCTGTTGTCCCCTTCTCCTGCCCACAATCGCTTCCAGAATTAGAGTCTTTTCCAATGAGTCAACTCTTTGCATGAGGTGGCCAAAGTACTGGAGTTTCAGCTTTAGCATCATTCCTTCCAAAGAAATCCCAGGGCTGATCTCCTTCAGAATGGACTGATTGGAACTCCTTGCATTCCAGGGGACTCTCAAGAGTCTTCTCCAACACCACAGTTCAAAAGCATCAATTCTTTGGCACTCAGCTTTCTTCACAGTCCAACTCTCAAATCCACACATGACCACGGAAAAACCATAGCCTTGACTAGATGGACCTTTGTTGGCAAAGTAATATCTCTGCTTTTGAATATACTGCCTAGGTTGGTCATAACTTTTCTTCCAAGCAGTAAGTGTCTTTTAATTTTATGGCTGCAGTCACCATCTGTAGTGATTTTGGAGTCCCCAAAAATAAAGTCTGACACTGTTTCCACAGTTTCCCCATCTATTTCCCATGAAGTGATAGGACCAGATGCCTAGTACTAATAAAATAAGAATAATGATGTAGTCTGTTTTCAAATAGTCCTTGTAAAACAATTATTTCCGCACATTAAATCCTGTGGAAAACCTAGCCAACAATGCGCAAGTACAGTACGGCTGAAATGAGTTTTACTTTCAAGTTCAGTTGACTGAAATGTCTATAATATTTTGTCATTTAAAGTTACAGAGCTTTTCATTGAGTACTTCCTAATGTAATTTAGGTGTGTGGAAGTAAACAATAGTATTTTACAAGGTCTCTTATCATTCTGATAATATTTAAAGACAGCTAATTTAAAACTTCACTTTTCCTAAATTCAAAATAATTACTTCAGATATCCAATTATTACTTTCTAAGGCAAATTACTGAACATCACTGTACTTCAATATTTTTTGAAAATATCCTAAAAAGTACAGTTAACCATATGTAATTGACTGGTGCAGTTGCACAGCACATATTATATGTGAAGAGGAATATCTATTCACCAACCTTTTAAGGGAAGCCCCTGTTTTTCAATTTTGATTTTACCTTTCCAAAATATATCTTGCTTCTTGTGCTAGATTTTAGATCTTCCAATACTTTCTCTAGGTTAACATCTGGAATTAGCCTCCTCAATTCCAATCCCAAAACCAGATTATCAAAATGTCAAGATTATCAAGATTAAATTTGAAATTTGGGCATTACTAATGATTTTGGCCTAAGGCCACAACTTATGAATAATAAATTTAAAAACTTTATACTTAATTAGAAATGTTATGAACAGTAAGATGCAATACTGAAAAGCTAAAAGTCAAATGACTCTCACATTAAAATAATTTAGACTATAGACAAAAACACCAGAATATAAGGATGCCCGTGATTATATCAGTGGTTTCTCAGTCATCTATGTGGTCAAAAAATGGGTACACACACAGAACACATATTGTATTATACATCCATAGAGTTAAAAAGATGGAATGAAACAGATTAGATGGTTAAGTTTAATTGATGTTAAAGTTATAACTTTTTTACTATTTGAATTTGGCATTACATTGTGTATACATGATTATATAACAAAAGCGTTTAGATTATTATTTCCACTTAATTTTTTAAGTATCTGAAGAAGTACTAGAAATATCTAGTTTTGAAAGCAAATGATATCTTAGTATCTTGCTTAACATCAATTTTAGTTTACTTGAAAATTCTAATACATGTAATTTGGTTCACTTCAAAGGTGTCCAATCACTCATCTCATTTGTGTAATTTAAATGGTTCTATTGAAAACTGAATATACATAATGTGTGAGTTTCAACTGATATATAATCTAAAAGACAATAAAACTAATTGTAGGTTAGGGTAGATCGTTATGATTAGAAGATAACATAATATAATTTAGGCCAGCCATGTATTTTTCAATTTTAGAAAATGCCTATGTAATTTCAAGATTTGGCAAAAGTTGTTTTTTTTTCTAATAAAACAATTGAAATTATTTCCCTTGTAGAAATCACCTATAATATGTTTAAGATAATGAAAAGAACTTTCTAAGGGAAGTAATCACATGATATCAATGCTCTTTAATTTTTTCAAAGAAATAAGGCTGCATTTACATTACTGTATAGAATATTCTGTATTTGGAGATAGTTGCTATAAATTGAAAAATTATTTTTATTGCATTTAATGTTTGTTAAGCATTTTTAGTACTGAAACTCAGTGTTGAGCCACATTTTTTCCTCCAGTGCAGCCATATCTTTCCTTAAGTCTAACAAACAGCATGGGGCATTGGCAGGTTCTCCTTCCCTAGTCTTACTGACTGTAGGCAACTGACTCCCTATTGTGTGATATTGAAAGTGAAATAGAAAGATAAAGACTTTCAGGGATAAGATGTTAAAATTTAGTAGCAAAGAGAGTATGTTTGTCTCCACCTCACAAAACAAACAAACAAACAAAACCCACATTAATAGCCACCACCAAATTTTCTTAACCTTTATTTTAATGTTTTCTTAAATTAAAATTTCTCAACCTACAGACATTAACCTAGACACTAGTATATCTGTATGTGGCAACACTCAAAGAGGCCTTTCTGAATAAATTTCCTAAGCCTATTTCTACACAAATCTCCCTAGCAACTCTGGAGAAGAAAGTGGCAACCCACTCCAGTATACTTGCTTGGAAAATTCCATGGACAGATGAGCTTGGCGGGCTGTAGTCTGTGGGCTTGTGAAGAGTCAGACACGACCAAGCATGCTGTGTAGCAATTCAGATATTGCAAGTGGAATTTCTATTACTTGATCAAAGGATAAAAGCTGAGTATGCATGATTAAACACATCTTGATATTGAGCTGAACTGACATTTATCTTTTAGACTGATTGTTAGTTCAAATATACCTCACCAGACTAGTTTTGCAGTTTTTAAGTTACTGAGGACTATAAACTTCCTAGAAGGTTTTGTTGCAGCCTTCTCAAATCACAGTTTGCATTACTATTATTCCTATTACTTAAAGTATTTTATTGAGATCATTTTGGAACTAGGCTTTGAACAGTTGAGGGAATTGTTTTGAAGGAGAAGAGAACAAAAGTATTTCAGTCAGGGGCATGATACATGTAAAGTACATAATGAAGTATAAGGAAAGCACAAGATGATGGAATATACCAAGCTAGTGCCTAAACAGCTCTGCTGAGGAGAAATACAGGACAATTTTGGATGGCTTTCAAACTGTTACTTCTTTTCCCTCATGCAAAAGTCTTTGTTCAGTTCCTGTTCAAAACATCACCTTATTTTCTTCCATTCTCTTTTATCCTTTTTCCTGAAGAATCCCAGTCCATTCCTTCTAATCTTTGTAGTTTATCTACTGAGTCAGAGTTAAGATGATCATATGAGTTATATTCAAATTAGTAAAATATGAGAGTGAAAGAGAATGTTACTGATAATTATGTCATTATATCAGGTAAAAATGAGGTAGTTCCAGGACACGTTATTCATCTTGGATGTCACTGAAATCAACCCATTAACTTCAACCATACTGTTTCCATATTAGAAGATATATAACAATAGACATACTGTGTATCTTACCATCGTTCAAAGTAGTCTCACACTTAAAACTTTCATCTCCAGTACCTGATTACCAGCTCCTATTTATTATATCTGCTCTCTGATTCCCAGGCCACTCATGTAAACACATTAAACCCAACAATCCCTATGCCTACTTTCCTTTAATTTAATTATTTCCTCAAAGAGTCATATGGTTCCCTGTTCAGCAACAACAGGTTATCAGACCTTCAGAAGCTGTCTTATTTCATTTTCCACTTAGATTTCCATGTTTAAAATGCAAACCTTCTATTTTGGCTCATCCTTATCCCTTGGTCTCACTGCTATAACATTTCCACATGTGTTGGATACTTTTCTTATGATGAGCCTTGGATGAATTGACCTCCTTTTCTGTCTTTATATTCTTTACATGCGCCCTGTATTATGGATTAGATTTTGAGTTCCAAAGCAAGGATAAATGCATGTGCTGTATATGTGTGCATATTTATTATATATATAAACTGTTAATATTTATGAACACATGACTGTGTGTGTATATATGTTTTTATAAACTTTCGGTTTAGTCCAATACACAGCAAGTGTATTTTAAAAAATAGATTTACAGGGTATTTTAAGCTCTAAAGCAAGCACTAGATATAATGAATAGAAATCAATTGGTAAAATAAGTATACCTACACTCATGTTATAAAGTAATAAATATTCTTAAAGATTTACATTTAATGTCTGTGCATTTTAAAATTTTGTTTGTGATTATTCTGTCGCTTGAATCACCACTTGAAATGAATGCCTTAATTTAATCCTGATCCTAGGAAACAAGTCATTTCATGTTCAAATTAACCCACATTTCACCCATTATATTGATTATGTTAGAGTTATTAGAGAATTCAATTGTGTACAATAAAAATAGGTCTATTTAATTATAGCAGTTAATGTATAAGCATTCTAGATGAAAACCTTTAATTATTTAGTTTAATGTATGATCATCTGCATTGCTTTTGTGTGCATCCAGCTATGTGGTTCCTATTGGATCTTTACAGAGAAAATCAGATGGTTCCACACATAATCAAGAGAATAATTTCTAAAGGTATTTAACAATACATTCTTTCCAATTCTATGAGCATTGATTAAACATCTATTCTAAAGCCAGCATATCATTAAATTCTAAGTCCTTTATATAAGTGATATAAGAATTATAAAATAATCTAAAGAAAAAACATATAAAAAGCAATCTGAGTAAGAACATACTTGTCTATCCATCCATCCACCTACATAAACATGCACACTTGCTTTTCTCTTCTTCAATCCATTCCCTATATACTAATCAGCTCATAGATTGAATTCCTTACATTATTTCCATATTGAAAATTATGCAAGTTTTATTGCTGGTAAGTTAGTCTGTATACAATAAAGTCCATTCAAATTTCAAATTTTAGCTCCAATTGCTCTCAGTTGCAAAACTTTTATTTCTATTAAATTGGTCCTTCTGTTGAATATTAAACATTGTAGTTTTATTTTTCTCTTTACATTGCACACACACATAAAATAATCTTGACTATATACTTAAATAAGTGTACTAGACAATAATTTTCGATAATTTTACTGGGAGAACATCCACTTGAATCCAAATAGCTATGAAAGAATTCATGAGCAGTTCAGACAGCAGTTGGACTATTAAGGATGAATAGAAAAATATTAGTAATTGATGTATTGCAGACCAATAGTCCTATGCTTTAGATGTTTAACAAATAGGATGTAATTTCTTGCCTACTTAAATTATTGAATGTGTTCCTGATTGGCAGGAGACTTTTCTTCCCTGTGGTAATGTAAGAATTCTTTCCTTCCTGTGCTGCTGCTGCTGCTAAGTAGCTTCAGTCCTGCCTGACTCTGTGTGACCTCATAGATGGCAGCCCACCAGGCTCCCCGATCCCTGGGATTCTCCAGGCAAGAACACTGGAGTGGCTTGCCATTTCATTTTCCAATGCATGAAAGTGAAAAGTGAAAGTGAAGTCGCTCCTTCGTGTCCAACTCTTTGTGATCCCATGGACTGCAGCCTCCATCCATGGGATTATCCAGGCATGAATACTGGAGTGGGGTGCCATTGCCTTCTCTGTCCATCCTGTGCTAGCCAGCCTATAAGTCTCAAGTCCTCTGCATCCAAATGTAAAAGGAATTAAAAAAAAAAGATGGAGGAAAACACATCTACTTCTACAAAAACACAGAACACAACAGGAGCAACATAACAGCAAAAAGTAAGCCCAGGAATGACAGAGACACATAAGACTTAAGCTCATATTGCAATATTAAAAAAAAAAAAAAAACTTAAATTATGTCATCCAGTCCCATGATTTCATGGTAAATAGATGGGAAAAAAATGGAAACAGTGACAGACTTTATTTACTGAGCTCCAAAATCACTGTGGATTGTGACTGCAGCCATGAAATTAAAAGTCACTAGCCCCTTGCGGGGGGAGGGGGGACCATGAAAAACTTAGACAGTGTATTAAAAAGTAGAGACATTACTTTTCTAATAAAGGGACAAATAGTCAAAACTATGATTTTTCCAGTAGTCAAGTACGGATGTGAGAGTTGTAACATAAAGTCTGAACGCTGAATAATTCATTCTTTTGAATTATGGTGCTGGAGAAGACTCTTAAGAATCCCTTGGCTGAAAGGAGTTCAAACTAGTCAATCCTAAATGAAATCAACCCTGAACAGTCATTGGAAGGACTGACAATGAAGCTCCAGTGCTTTGGCCACCGGATACAAAGAGCCGACTCATTGGAAAAAAACCTGATGCTGGGAAAGATTGAAGGCAGGAGGGGAAGTGGATGACAGAAGACGAGATGGTTAGATGGCATCACTGACTCAGTGGATATGAGTTTGGGCTGACTTCAGAAGGTAATGAAGGACAGGGATGCCTAGCGTGCAGCAGTCCATGGGAACACGAAGAGTTGGACACAACTCAGTGGCTGAACAACACCACATTCCACTGACAAGAAATAATCTGGTAGCCTCCCCAAAATGCAAAACTGCTAGGAAACGTAGTCCCTAAATTGACAGCTACTTCACAGAAATTATTTTATTCCATGAAAAGGATATCATGGATTCTTGGTAGGTAGCTATCTATCTGTGTCACTCCTTGATGTCATCAATTTGATGTCAACTTGTGGATATCACAGTTTAAATATTTGAATATCACTTTTTTTTTTTGCATTCTGCATTTTAATGGTTAGTTTTTAAGTCCAGCTATTCTTTGTGTCATTATTTTGGAGGTAGGAAGTACAAAGAGAAAGAAATGCAATCGTTTTCTTACATATTAACCATTGTACCTGACTATAAAAAATATTGAAATAATATGTACCTTAACACCTGTCTGCTTTTGTTACTTTTTACACAGTTAAAACTCCTTCAGTTCAGTCAATGGCTCAGTCATGTCAGACTCTTTGCTACCCCATGAATTGCAGCACACCAGGCTTCCCTGTCCATCACCAACTCCCAGAGTTCACTCAAACTCATGTCCATCGAGTCGGTGATGCCATCCAGCCATCTCATGCTCTGTTGTTCCCTTCTCTTCCTGCCCCCAATCCCTTCCAGAATCAGTGTCTTTTCCAATGAGTCAACACTTCACATGAGGTGGCCAAAGAACTGGAGTTTCAACTTCAGCATCATTCTTTCCAAAGGACACCCAAGACTGATCTCCTTTAGAATGGACTGGTTGGATCTCCTTGCATTCCAAGGGACTCTCAAGAGTCTTGTCCAACACCACAGTTCAAAAGCATCAACTCTTCGGCACTCAGCTTTCTTCACAGTCCAACTTTCACATCCATACATGACCACTGGAAAAACCATAGCCTTGACTAGATGGACCTTTGTTGGCAAAATAATGTCTCTACTTTCGAATATGCTATCTAGGTTGGTCATAACTTTCCTTCCAAGGAGTAAGCATCTTTTAATTTCATGGCTTAAAACCCCTTAGTTCTATCCAAAATATTTTCTCCTAGTTGCCTGCTTCCCAGGTGGCTCAAGGTGATAAAGAACCCACCTGCCAATGCAGTAGACATAAGACACCTGGATTTGATCCTTGCATTGGGAAGATCCTCTAGAGGAGGGCATGACAACCCACTCCGGTATTCTTGCCTGAAGAATCCCATGGACAGAGGAACCTGTCCATAGGATCAGGTTAGTCCATAGGATCACAAAGAGTCAGATACACCTGAAGTACCTTAGCAGAGCACATATATAAATACACACACACACACACACACACACATATTTATATATCTAAAACAGGTAGGATTTATTTCCTTTTCAACCTGCTCCTTTTCTCCCAAAATTCACAATTATGATTGTGTTGTTATTGTTTAGTCACTGAGTCTTTTTCAAATGTTTTGCTCTCATGGACCACAGCACACCAGTCTTCTTTGTCCTTCGCTATGTCATGAGTTTGCTCAAACACCTGTTCATTGAGTTAGTGATGCTATCCCAGCATCTCATCCTCTTATGATTGTAGTGTGACCTGTATTTCATCTTGATCTGTCTTCAAAACAAAGGATAAACTCTTTCTTTCTCCAGTAACAAATGTTATCATGGTTGTTTCAGGGCTCTGACTGTGAGGGGTCTATTCTTTTTGTGTGGTTACTACTTTAAGCAAAGGTAAAAATTGTGGAATACTGTCTATGTGCTATGTAGGCCAGAGAGAAACAGTGACCACTTAGATTACAACCATGTTCTAACAAATCCTAAGTATCTACAACTTCTTTCTTGTGGTAAAAACAAATAACAGAAAGTGAAAATTATATACACTTTCAGAGTTTACAAAATAGTTTACATGTATCACATCATGTGTCATGCAAAGTATTGTAAATTCAGAAAAATGGAGCAAATACTCTACACTTTCAAACTATGAATTTTATATATAACTTGCACAAAACAACAAAATGAAAACATTCTATGAGTGACATCTTGTCTCATGGTGAAAACCCATTTGATACTGTATGAAGCTTTCAAGATGGGGGGAGAAAGTCACTATATAACTGGGAAAGTAAAATCATGGCCATCACGACCATAGCCCAGAGCTAATGAGAGAGAATTTCTTAAATTCATTGGATGTATCTCATTTCTACCAGTTTCTAATCTAGCTCTGCAATCAAGTGCCAGGCACTTCCCTCATTCATAATACTTGCATCCTAGTTGAGCCTGGCTTTTCTCCTTAAATGAAAGTTTACATCTTTGGTTATTTTAAATATTTTATTGTAATACTTCTGATGTTTCTAATCATATTCCTGATTTCATTTTAATTAAATTTCTACCAGATCTGTCCTGATATATATAAGGGTTCAAATCTGAACTCTAAATGCTGCTAGTATTCTCAACCTAGGACTCTTCCTTAAGAATTTTTCTGTTGGCTAAAGGCATACTTGCTAATAAAATATGTGTATTTGTGGGCATATTTAAGTTTCTACCCTATTATTTAACTGGAATGTGTTTATACCTATTTTTTATGAAGATATTATTTTAAAAATTTCCACATATTTTTAACTCCCCTATCACTTCTGTACCACTTTGTACACTCATTATGCATTTGTTTTATTCTATTTTGCATAATTGTGAGTTTGCACATGCATTTTCCCTGCTAGGTCTTGAATTCTAGGAAATGTGTTAATCTGAAAATTCCATTGGGCTTATATAATGCCATTCACATAAAATACTTAACAGGTATATTGAAAAAAAATTATCATAAAAGTTGATCTACCTATTCTTGCTTTTCATGTTGTTTTTATAAGGATGATCAAATAACTATGCCAACTTACATTTATTGATTGAAAGATGAAGGTTTTTTTTTTTTTTTTGTGTGTGTGTGTGTGTGTATGGTTGTTAAAAACGATTTAAGTTTTGTGACAAGCACAGAAAGAAAAACAAAAGTTATCTCTGAAAAAATAGTTTCCTAAAGAGATTTATAGATTCTTAGTAAGAATTATTTTACATATTGCAGGATAATTTCATTTCTGTGGTATTTTTCTTATAGAAAGAACTGTGCAACTTTTTAATTTCCCTTGGCCATTTGATTCTAAAAATACCAATATTTCAGGTATCCTGTGATGCTAGCACATACTAATTGAGTTAATAATTTAAGCAGAGACATGTTTATCAATTATTCTTCTAGAACTAATTTAATGTTAATGTTTTTAACATTCTCTTTAATGTTTTACAATATGAAATTTGAGCAGAAAATGTTTTCGTAGAAAATTAATGTTCCCTTTTTTGCTGAGTTAGAGACTCCTAACTCATTCAGAATTTTAAATGAAAATTGCAAATATTTATAGAAATCAATCATTTTATCCTAAGAAAAAAATAATCTTCCAAAGAAAATCATAGCTTATATCTATTCATTGGGGATATCCAAGGATGTGGATTTGACAGAGGATGCTAAAGCCTTTTCTTAAACAAGGCTTCACAATATAGTAAATTAGTTTCTGGAATCTCTTGAAAAGTTGAATTAATTACCACTGGGATATACATTAGTGAATTAGTGTGAACTGCCATTCTCTTTTGTGTTTTAGATGACTTGCAAGCACAGAATGTATCTTTTATCAGGTTCAGTTCAGTTCAGTGACTCAGTCGTGTCTGACTCTTTGTGACCCCATGAATCACAGCACACCAGGCCTCCCTGTCCATCACCAACTCCTGGAGTTCAATCAAACTCACGTGGATTGAGTCGGTGATGCCATCCAGCCATCTCATCCTCTGTTGTCCCCTTCTCCTCCTGCCCCCAATCCCTCCCAGTATCAGGGTCTTTTCCAATGAGTTAACTCTTCTCATGAAGTGGCCAAAGTATTGGAGTTTCAGCCTCAGCATCAGTCCTTCCTGTGAACACCCAGGACTGGTCTCCTTTAGGATGGACTGGTTGGATCTCCTTGCAGTCCAAGGGACTCTCAAGAGTCTTCTCCAACACTACAGTTCTTCGGCACTCAATTCTTCAGCGCTCAGCTTTCTTCACAGTCCAACGCTCACATCCATACATGACCACAGAAAAAACCATAGCCTTGACTAGATGGACATTTGTTGGCAAAATAGTGTCTCTGCTTTTTAATATGCTGTCTAGGTTGTTCCTAACTTTTCTTCCAAAGAGTAAGCATCATTCAGTTTTATGGATGCAATCACCATCTGTAGTGATTTTGGAGCCCCCAAAAATAAAGTCTGACACTTTTTCCACTGTTTTCCCATTTATTTCCCATGAAGTGATGGGACCAGATGCCATGATCTTCGTTTTCTGAATGTTGAGCTTTAAGCCAACTTCTCCACTCTCCCCTTTCACTTGCATCAAGGGGCTTTTTAGTTCCTCTTCACTTTCTGCCATATCTGCATATCTGAGGTTATTGATATTTCTCCCAACAATCTTGATTCCAGCTTGTGCTTCTTCCAACCCAGCATTTTTCATGATGTATTCTGCATATAAGTTAAATAAGCAGGGTCACAATATACAGCCTTGACGTACTCCTTTTCCTATTGGAACCAGTCTGTTGTTCCATGTCCAGTTCTAACTGTTGCTTCCTGATCTGCATCTAGGTTTCTCAAGCAGCAAGTCAAGTGGTCTCATGTTCCCATATTTTTCAGAATTTTCCACAGGTTCAGTTCAGTTCATTCTAGTCGCTCAGTCATGTCCTACGCTTTGCGACCACATGAATTGCAGCACACCAGGCCTCCCTGTACATCACCAACTCCTGGAGTTCACTCCAACTCACGCCTATCGAGTTGGTGATACCATCCACCATCCCATACTCTGTCGTCCCCTTCTCCTCCTGCCCCCAATCCCTATCCCTCCCAGCATCATAGTCTTTTCCAATGAGTCAGCTCTTCACATGAAGTGGCCAAAGTACTAGAGCTTCAGCTTTAAAATCATTCCTTCCAAAGAAACCCCAGGGCTGATCTCCTTCAGAATGGACTGGTTGGATCTCCTTGCAGTCCAAGGGACTCTCAAGAGTCTTCTTCAACACCACAGTTCAAAACTATCAATTGTTTTGTGCTCAGCCTTCTTCACAGTCCAACTCTCACATCCATACATGTTACATACAAATAAATTTATGTATTTTTTAGAGGAATCTGAAAATAATTTCACATTCAATCTGTTAAATTTTTCTTTTATTACAAAACATATTCATATTTATTTCAATCTAGAATAAAGATAAATTACATTAATAAGGAGAAAGTTTATATAAAATATACCTATGTTAATGTTAATATATTGTCACTACATTATTTCTACCCCAATTTTTTAATACATAATAATTAAGAATGCTGGAAAACTTACAGAAAAACTTTCTTACAGAAAAACTTTAGAGACAGAATTAGAATACTGGAAAATGTGACACCTTTCTACATGTATGACTTGCCAACATAAGAGAGATTTTCTAGTAACAGATAAAAAGAAGGACTGTGGTTGTTACTCATTTTTAGGTTTAGATGAAACAGGCACTATTACACAGCATAGATTTGTATTTTAAAGACTCTTTGAATCCTTTTGTCAGTCACTTCTCTCCCTGTATTATTTCAGATTTCAAGTCTGATTATAGTTTGCCATACACATTTTAAATTTATCATGATTTTATGAACTTTGATTTGTGTAGTGGGTATCATCAGATAAGAGAAAACATTTAAAAAGCATAGTAAATCAATTCATATACTCAAAAAATAGGTAAAAAATCATGAAAAAACTTTTAGACTTAAAATCCATTGTCAAAGTAAACATAAAGTTGAATGATATATTTCAAAATATAAAGTTAAAAGCTGGAGAAGGAAGCTATGGAAAAATAAGTCACAGAGAGTAAACACAGGGTGACTAACATATAATTATGTGTATCCAAATATATATATATATATATATATATATATATATATATTAGACAAAGTTTCCTAAAGAAATAGTAAATATTTGAAGAACAGATAGAGGAAAACTACTGTGGGTATAGTAAAGGAAAAAAAAAAACTAACACATTTCAAGAGTGGATCGAATATCCAGATTTTCATAAACAGTTCTCTAAAGCCTAATATAAAAATGCTGCATATGTCTAGAAACATAATGGTGAATTTTCCTAACACTAAGAAGAAAGAGATGACCTTAGAATTCCTCAAGAGAAGAAAGAAACATCATCTACAAAAACTGGTTAACTGACATCTTTTTAAATATTATCTATATACCCAAGCATAATGAAAAATAAAGAACAGAGAGACTGTATCCAAATACTGGTCTGATTCTCAAGTAAAAGTTATTTGGCAGTGGTAGAAAGTAAACTGACTAAACTGCACATGAAGTCAGAGCCCTCTGTGAGATAGGTGTTCAGAGGCAGGTCATTTTCTAAGGAAACTGAACTGTCCTAGGCAAAAAGAATACAAAAACAAAAGTAAAACTCAGTAAAATGTGATGTTGAGCTTTCATATCAGTAATTATGACTTGAAAGCCTATTTTAATGATAGATATGAGGACTGGAAGGGATTTTTTGTTGAACTCAATCATCCAAAAAATGTTGATAATTTTTAAGCAAATTAATTCAGAATAGAGGTGATATAAAACATTTGCACTTGCTGAGATAAACAGAATAAGAAATAATTAGAAAAGTTATTAAAGTGCTTACCTCTAAAAAACACAGAATAAAGAATGGGGGGAAAAAGGGAGGTCTCTTATTTTCCTTTAAATTCTTGTAAACTTTTCTTAACATGTAAACATATGGCTTTTATAATTTATTTATTCAGAGATACCTAACACTATTTGCAAAATAGCAATATGCATATAGGATATAATAATAAAACTAAAATAGACAATATTCTTGAACATGCATGTTTGTGTGTACTTAAAATATCATGTTAAGATATGTGCATAAAATCAAAAAAACTCAGAATTTTCTGACATCAAAATTAGTATTTATTCCATTAAATAAAACAAACAGTGGCTTCAAAGCAACAGAGCCTCTTGCCTTGAACAACTCCACTAGTCTTCATTGATATTATATATTGTGTGCAGGGGCCATTTGAGCATAGGACACAAACTCATACAAGGAAGGAAAGATGTAAAAAACATCATGAACAGCAAAATTATATGCAAAGCTGGTTAATGTCATTGTTCTTTCTTAGAGCCTGAAATATTTCTGATCAGTGCTATAAGAGGGAAGGAGGGTGGGATGAATTGGGAAAGTAACATTGACATATATATACTACCATGTGAAAAATAGTTAGCTGGTGGGAAGTTGCTACATAGAACAAGGAGCTCAGCTCTGTGCTCTCTACTGACCTAGAAGGGTGGGAGGCAATATGTGCTGTGCTTAGTGGCTCAGACCTGTCTGACTCTTTGTGACCCAAAGGACTGCAGCTGGTCAGGCTTCTCTGTCCATGGGGATTCTCCTGGCAAGAATACTGGAGTGGGTTGCCATGCCCTACTCCAGGGGATTTTCCCAACCCAGGGATCGAACCCAGGTCTCCCGCATTGCAGGCGGATTCCTTACCGCCTGAGCCACCATGGAAGCCCATTAATTACATATAGTTGATTCACATTGTTGCACAGCAGAAATTAATACAACATTGAAAGTAATTATATGCTAAAAAAAATAATATTTCTGCACACCTATATGTTGTTGGTGTATTCCTGGGAAGACATATATTCATCTTTTTTTCTGGTAGGCACTTCTCAGATAAGGACTCTGTGGGAGAGGGAGAGGGTGGGATGATTTGGGAGAATGGCATTGAAACATGTATAATATTATATATGAAACGAATCACCAGTCCAGGTTTGATGCATGATACTGGATGCTTGGGGCTGGTGCACTGAGACGACACAGAGGAATGGTATGGGGAGGGAGGAGGAAGGGGGATTCAGGATGGGGAACATGTGTATACTTGTGGCAGATTCATGTTGATGTATGGCAAAGCCAATACAATATTGTAAAGTAGTTAACCTCCAATTAAAATAAATAATTTACATTTAAAAATTATGACAACTAGAAAAAAATAAATGAAATTATATAGAGTAATATTCCTCACTTTATCAAAAGAGTGAGATTAATTATTCCAGGTACTGCAGAAATTGTTTCAGTTAGCTTTTTTCTCCAATGAAAGTAGAATTGAACCTTTCTATATTTAACTTAAATTTAACAATAATATTTTATTTTATTTGGTTTTACATCAAGATCTAAAAATCATGCCTGGTAGGCTGCATCTCTGTCACAAGTGATAGGGACTCTGAGGCAGGTAACTTTCCCTGAGACAGTCAGGTGTGCCACAAACCTTAATGTGGTAAATGGCGTAAATTTTAAGTGGATGCATAGCATTTTCGGTTTGCTATAAAAGTAAAGATCAGCACATGTGTTCTTAGAGTTTGACTAACTAGCAGGGTAATGAAAATTGTGTTATTATACACAGTAACTCACATCACATTGAGTTTTCTAATTAGTGAAAGATAAAGACCAACAGTCAAGTTTCTTTAAAAGAAGGCCTGAAAACAACCTTTGAAATTCTTTTTAAATCTTAGTCTTGTATGTAAAAAGGTTTAAAATATTGTTTTTAATAGGAAAGGCATATCTTCATTTTAAGCGAACATGAGATAAGCTTGGGTACCCTTGATATCCAGCTGATTTTCCAATGTATTCTCTAGTCAACTGGAAACTCATGTCTTCTGAATCACACTGAATTAATGCAGAAATTATTTCCTCAAATACCAGAGTTAATATGAGTCCAAATTTAATATAGTCCTCCAGCAAAAAGTAAGAGTCCAAAAACAATGCTGAAACAGAAAGAAGTCTCACATTTTTCTTAAACTTCCAGTGTTCTGACAAAAAGTAGAGAATGAAGTAAACATGGACATTCCCTTCATGATGTATGTATTTTATTAGCATGTGACTAACTATGGGATAGCTATAACCTCATTTATTTATAAAACTGTAAAGTTTCATTTCTATTCACTTCATTTGCAGAAAAGAATCCAATCTTTTTATATGTTTGCCCCATTCCCTTAAAACCTGTAACTTTTCTTTCTGGAGTGATCAGAAAAAGAAATAATGATGATTAACATGGCACAGGCAAAGAGAATGTGCTCCAGTTATGACTGTTTTATGCGGTTTCTGTACATTGGAGTAACAAATGGCCCTCCTTTAGCACAATCTGAGATAATCAGACAGCATCTGCCTTCTGTTCTCTAACTCCATTTGTAGAAAAGAAATGCTAATTTTAAAATTATTCACTTTTTGAAGTGCTAACTACTTCTATTCCCTTCAAATCTCTCCTGTTTGTTTCAGTGTTGTTTTTTTTCTTTCTTTTTTTTTTTTTTTTGAGGTGTCTTGTCCAATTGATGCTATCAAATTTAACATCATTCTTTATTTGACATTTCTAAATGGAAATGTTTTTTTTTTTTTTTTAATACTTTTATCTTTTAAAAGCCTAAGCCAACATTTTCTGCTTAGGGAAAAAAAAAAATGTTTTCAACTGAGAAACTGACCAAAAAACAAACAGTACTATCTGATCTTTTCATCCATCTGTAAATTAATTAATTTCTGTTTCAATCCAGACAACTCTTTCCTGCTCTGAAAGCACAGTTACTATAATTTGTTGTAGACTATTTTCATCATCTGCTATAATGAACCCATCCAGGAACCTGTGGTTCTCCTTTTGCCTTTTTAAGCCAACTGTCCTCATAGACTCTTGAGAGTCCCTTGGACTGCAAGGAGATCCAACCAGTCCATTCTGAAGGAGATCAGCCCTGGGATTTCTTTGGAAGGAATGATGCTAAAGCTGAAACTCCAGTACTTTGGCCACCTTATGCGAAGAGTTGACTCATTGGAAAAGACCCTGATGCTGGGAGGGATTGGGGGCAGGAGAAGAAGGGGATGACAGAGGTTGAGATAGCTGGATGGCATCACTGACTCAATGGACGTGAGCTTGAGTGAACTTTGGGAGTTGGTGATGGACAGGGAGGCCTGGTGTGCTGCAATTCATGGTGTTGCAAAGAGTTGGACATGACTGAGCGACTGAACTGAACTGATACTCAACCTAATTTTATTTCAATAACCCTCTTTATAATGCACTTAATTATCAACTTCTACTCCTACATAAGTAAAAGTTTCCTGAACTTATAATTATGTTTCATAAAAATATAATAAAGGATTTCTAATATGGCCTTTTGTAATTGTCATTTTGCTCAGACTACAAATTATCTACCTCAATATATTTGGTAACTTTCCATTTCTCAAAATGTAGGAATCTATAGTTATGTTATTTTCATAATTAATACTTTAAGTAATACTTCACTGACATCAAATTTAGAAAACTTGCATATATGAAAGACAAAAGAATTAGTATAGCAGAAAACAATAACTTTTTAAAAGAACAGATAATCTTTAAAGTTAACTGAATTCTAAACAGTAATTAATGCACATATACAATAAATGTACATTTGACAGTGAAAATAAAGCCAAAACATTCTTAAAAGACTGATTTAAAATAGAAATAAAATTGAGCAGAATAAAAATAAAAGATTAATTCAAATTAACAAGTCTGTAATTAATAATTTCAAATAAATTATGAAAAGTTGTTATTTCCTATTGTATTTTAGTAACAATAACTAGCAGCCTATTTTTATCTTCATCTTTTTTTTTTTGCCCTAAATGATCTTTACTTCAAATTTGATTATGTCAGAAATACTGTAATGTTCAATTGAGCCAATTCTTAGGTTATATCCTTAATTTTTCTACTTTCTTCAAAATATCCTTTCAAAGTTGTCTTTCGTAATTTCTCTATCTTTTGCATTAGAAAGAGACCTCTGTGGGGGCCCTACTTTTACAACATGGAAACATGATAATTAAGAGTTCTCTGCCTCTATTTTATCATGACTGGTAACATGGAAAACAATAGGGTCTGCTCTTTCTGTTTAGCGATTCCATTCATGCAACAAAGATGTTCAATGTACATGTCATAATATAATAACAGTCTAAATGGATTAAATTGCAGTGTATATTAAACACACAATTCTCTCTGGCAGATGCATACAGATATTATGCAGTGCATCACTTAACATTCGTCATATCCAGTTGCAATGCACATAGTGACACTTCAGGGGTTCCACAAAAACCCATTACAAGAAACTAACCAGACTTCCCTGATTCTGTAACAGAACTTCTTTTTTTGTTTAATTTTTTAAATGTTTGTTTAAAAACACAATAGTTTTAGAAACTAAAGCTGCCATGTAAATGGTGAAGCATTTCCTAAATCAGTTTCATGCTATCTCTGTACTCTACCCACCCATCTACTTTTTTTACGTCATTCCTTTAAAAAAAAAAAAAAAATGATGAGAATCCAGAGAGGCAGAATAGTGCTACTTCAATTTAATTCAGAGTAGCAGTACTGAGTGTATGGGCCCTAAAGCTCTTAGGTGGCTACAGACATCTGTCAGTTATCAAGGCCTGTTTCTGTCATTTGCAGGGAGTGTCTGTGTTATACCATTCATATCTTTACTGGGAGTAAAATGCAATTGATGGCTCACTAATGATTATGAATTGTTTTTCCTATCAAAACAGTGACCTACATAAGAGACCACTTAAAATATACAGTGATGGTTTGGGAACACAGACTCTAAACATTTGTTTATTTGGGGTAATTCCTTTATTTATTCATTTATTTAGTATAATGCAGGTTCATTTTTAATGGGAATTTCAGGTATGCACATTTATGAATAATCATCCTCTTAGTTAAACATACTTAATATAAAAGAGTTATGCATTGACTACACCCACTTACCCACTCTCAGTCCATTTTTCTATTTGTGCATTCATTAAACTCTGGCAATTAACAGAAGTTTGAAAATATGATTTCTACTGTGCTATGAAAGTAAAATAAAAAAAACTTTTGCTCTATTATGATAATTATAATATGTTTGCATTTATTGAAACATTTTGGTGGTTAAAGTATTTGAATATATGAGGCATAATGGGTTAACTTGGTAGTATATTCACCACCAAAAGTGAAGTTACTAGGAACTCCCTACTTCCTTCAGTCAACAAGCTTATGACAGAACATTTATGTTCCTTTTTTAAATTTTAATATTTGGTCTTGAAATGACCATATCTAAAACTGACACATCATCATAGCAAAAACTTACATTTTAAAAAGCTGACATACTGTCACATGTAAGCTAATATGGAAAACATCAGAATTTAGGTTCTCTGATTTTCTAACCTATTAAGGGAAAAAGACAAAGAGAAAGGCTCATATAGGAAGTAAATGTTCAAGTACAAATTGATGATAAGCATTCTCTTTTTGGTGTAGGACAGTCCGTGATCGAAATTGAATGAAATAAAAATGCAACCTGCTTTAAAGTGATTCATACAAAAGGCAGCATGTAACATCTGAATGTATATGTTTACAAGCATATTTTGCAAGAAGCAAAATATAAGATAATTATAGACTATGACTGTGTGTATTAACCAGAGTTTGAGTAGTACATTCCACTTACCCTTAAGGAAATACAAAATATGTATCAGTGAAAGTTTGTATGGTGAAGGTAGACAGGGGGAATCTCTTATAATTTATGTTCTCATCACATGAAGCTGTCCTATTCTTTCGACTTACATTTGTAGTTTGTTCTCATCCTCTGCTAACTGATAAATCAATCCTCCTTTTTGATGGATTTTCATAGGTGTCATTAAGTACGGGCCAGTTTTCATACTTCAAAGACTTGACACAAAACAATGGAAATCTACTTATAATCATGAATAATCATTACTGAAAATATATTTCTATTTTCAATCACAAGTATTCTATATTTCAAGAAAAGATCATCTCTTTGTAAGACAAAAATCTGTACTCCTGACTCCACAATCTTTTTATTGGCTCTAGAGAAAGTGTGACATTACTCCCAAGTGATGAGTGTCTTTTTTAAACCCCTTCAAATTTTGCTAGAGGTAGATCTTATTGGGAAAGTAAAGTACTCTTTAAGGTGTGAGTCCAAGAACAGTTACTAAAGAATAAGCATAGAAACATTTTATAGACTTACTCAGCTTGAATACAAAACTTTTGGGACTCCTAACACAGTACAGTACAGTTCAGTTGCTCAGTCGTGTCTGACTCCTTGCGACCCCATGAACCGCAGCACACCAGGCCTCCCTGTCCATCACCAAGTCCTGGAATCCACATTGAGTTGGTGATGCCATCCAACCATCTTATCTTGTCATCCCCTTCCCCTCCTGCCTGCCCCCTTTCCCAGCATCAAGGTCTTTTCAAATGAGTCAGCTCTTCACATCAGGTCACCAAAGTATTGAAGTTTCAGCTTCAGCATCAGTCCTTCCAATGAATATTCAGGACTGATTTCCTTTAGGATGGACTGGTTGGATCTCCTTGCAGTTCAAGGGACTCTCAAGAGTCGTCTCCAACATCACAGTTCAAGAGCATCAATTCTTCGGTGCTCAGCTTTCTTTATAGTCCAACTCACACATGCATACATGACCACTGGAAAAACCATAACCTTTACTAGACAGACCTTTGTTGACAAAGTAATGCCTCTGCTTTTTAATATGCAGTCTAGTTTGGTCTTAACTTTCCTTCCAAGGAGTAAGTCTCTTTTAATTTCATGGCTGCAAACACCATCTACAGGGACTTTGGAGCCCAGAAAAATAAAGTCAGCCACTGTTTCCACTGTTTCCCCATCTATTTGCCATGAAGTGATGCAACTGGATGCCATGATCTTAGTTTCCAAACACAGTTATAACTACCAAAATATTGTGCTTGATTTAATAATGCCCATATATGGTGGCTCAGACAGTAAAGAATCTGCCTCCAGTGCAGGAGACCCGAGTTCAATCCCTGGGTTGGGAAATCCACTGGAGAAGGGAATGGCAACTACTCTCAATATTATTGCTGGCAGAATACCCTGGACAGAAGGACCTAGCAGACTACAGTCCATGGGACACAGAGAGGCAGACACTACTGAGTGACTAAAACAAATATGGAAAATTCTGTCTTGTGTTATCAAAACTTAGATTTAATCATGATATAGCATAAGATATCAAGTAATTATATATTTATATATAATTATATTCTTTGCAGCAAAAGATGGAGAAGTTCTATACAGTCAGCAAAAACAAGACTGGGAGCTGACTGTGCCTCAGATCATGAACTCCTTATTGCTAAATTCAGGCTGAAATTGAAGAAAGTCAGGAAAACCACTAGAACATTCAAGTATGGCCTACTTTCAATCCCTTATGATTATACAGTGGAAGTGAGAAATAGATTTAAGGGACTACATCTGATAGATAGATTGCCTGATGAACTATGGACGGAAGTTCGGAACATTGTACAGGAGACAGGGATCAAGACCATCCCCGTGGAAAAGAAATCAAGAAAGCAAAATGGCTGTCTGAGGAGGCCTTACAAATAGCTGTGAAAAGAAGAGAAGTGAAAAGCAAAGGAGAAAAGGAAAGATATAAGCATCTGAATGCAGAGTTCCAAAGGATAGCAAGAAGAGATAAGAAAGCCTTCCTCAGCGATCTTTGCAAAGAAATAGAGGAAAACAATAGAAAGGGAAAGACTAGAGATCTCTTCAAGAAAACTAGAGATACCAAGGGAACATTTCATGCAAAGATGGGCTCGATAAAGGACAGAAATGGTATGGACCTAACAGAAGCAGAAGATATTAAGAAGTGGCAAGAATACACAGAAGAACTGTACAAAAAAGATCTTTATGACCCAGATAGTCATGATGGTGTGATTACTCACCTAGAGCTAGACATCCTGGAATGTTAAGTCAAATGGGCCTTAGAAAGCATCACTATGATCAAAGCTAGTGGAGGTGATGGAATTCCAGTTGAGCTGTTTCAAATCCTGAAAGATGATGCTGTGCAAGTGCTGCACTCAATATGCCAGCACATTTGGAAAACAGCAATGGCCACAGGACTGAAAAAGGTCAGTTTTCATTTTAATCCCAAATAAAGCAATGCCAAAGAATTCTCAAACTACCACACAATTGCACTCATCTCACATGCTAGTAAAGTAATACTCAAAATTCTCCAAGTCAGGCTTCAGCAATACGTGAATCATGAACTTTCAGATGTTCAAGCTGGTTTTAGAAAAGGCAGAGGAACCAGAGATCAAACTGCCAACATCTGCTGGATCATGGAAAAAGCAAAAGAGTTCCAGAAAAACATCTATTTCTGCTTTATTGACTATGCCAAGCCTTTGACTGTGGATCACAATAAACTGTGGAAAATTCTGAAAGAGATGGGAATATTAGACCATCTGACCTGCCTCTTGAGAAACCTACATGCAGGTCAGGAAACAACAGTTAGAACTGGACATGGAACAACAGACTGGTTCCAAATAGGGAAAGGAGTACAACAAGGCTGTATATTGTCACTCTGATTATTTAACTTATATGCAGAGTACATCATAGAAACACGGGGCTAAAAGAAGCACAAGCTGGAATCAAGATTGCTGGGAGAAATATCAATAACTTCGGATATGCAGATGACAACACCCTGATGGCAGAAAGTGAACAGGAATGAAAAAGCCTCTTGATGAAAGTGAAAGGGGAGAGTGAAAAAGTTGGCTTAAAGCTCAACATTCAGGAAACTAAAATCATGGCATCTGGTCCCATCACTTCATGGGAAATAGATGGGAAACAGTGCAAACAGTGTCAGACTTTATTTGGGGCTCTAAAATCACTGCAGATTGTGACTGCAGCCATGAAAATAAAAGACACTTACCCAAGATTCTCAGGTTCAACTCCTGGGTCAGGAAGATCCCCTGGATCAGGACATAGTGATCCACTCTAGTATTCTTGTCTGGAGAATTCCATGGACAGAGGAGCCTGGGGGGCTACAGTCCATGGGATCACAGAGTCGGATATGCCTGAGTGACTAACACTTCCACTTCATTTTTTGGGCTTCCCTGGTGGCTGAGAAGTTAAAGCATTTGCCTGGTATGTGGGAGACCCTGGTTTGATCCCTGGATTGGAAGATCCCCTGGAGAAGGAAATGGCAACCCACTCCAGTATTCTTGCCTAGAGAATCCCATAGATGGAGGAGCCTAGTAGGCTACAGTCCATGGGGTCACAAAGAGTCAGACATGACTGAGCGACTTCACTTTCACTTTCTTTCACTTTACTCCTTGGAAGGAAAGTTATGACCAACCCAGATAGCATATTAAAGAGCAGGACATTACTTTGCCAAGAAAGATCCGTCCAGTCAAAGCTATGGATTTTCCAGTGGTCATGTACGGATGTGAGAGTTAGACTATGAAGAAAGCTGAGTTCTGAAGAATTGATGCTTTTGAACTGTCATGTTGAAGACTCTTGAGAGTCCTTTGGATTGCAAGGAGATCCAACCAGTCCATCCTAAAGGAGATCTGTCCTGGGTGTTTATTAGAAGGACTGATGCTAAAGCTGAAACTCTAATACTTTGGCCACCTCATGTGAAGACTTGACTCATTGGAAAAGATCATGATGCTGGGAAGGATTAGGGGCAAGAGAAGAAGGGGACGACAGAGGATGAGATGGCTGGATGGCATCACCACCTCGACGGACATGAGTTTGAGTGATCTCAGGGAGTTGGGGATGGACAGGGAGGCTTGGCATGCTGCAATTCATGGGGTCGCAAAGAGTCGGACATGACTAAGCAACTGAATTGAACTGAATTGAATTATACATTATATTTGGACCACAATAACGTTTTAAATACCAACTAAATACTAAATAAAAAATATTTTTATTCATTGCTTGCCTGGAGAATTTCTTAGACAGAGGAGCCTAGTGGCCCACAGTCTATAGGGTTGCAAATAGTCAGACATGACTGAAGTGACTTAGCACAACACTAAATATTCCTATTTTTATTTAATATCTAATCATCATGCTTTAATATTGTGTTTTATTTCACCTCAAGGAAAATACCAACAGAAGATCTGGAATGACTGTCATTCAATTTACAGAGGAATAATTATTTCAGCAAAGTACCTGTCTTAAAAAGCAGAAATAACATATCATAGGAATTATATCCTAAAATATATACATTTGTTAAAGAAATTACTGTTTCTTACAAGAAAGAAAATAAATCTATTCTTTGAATTTTTTTAATCTTATAAACATTATATTACATTTAAAATCATGAGAAGGGTTTCTTTAGTGACTATCAGCTTTAATTTACTACGTTAGTCATTGAGATTCAACATATATTCTAAAACCAAATATGATTATTTTCCTATATCATTATGTGCATTTCTAAAAAAACAATTTTTCTTAATTTTTCTAAGTATAAAATGAGCTAAAATGATTATATGTTTGAAAAGCAGCATTCAACTCACCAATTTCAGAAAATAATTGTGCAAACATGCAAACTTCTAAGTGAACATGAAACTGCCATAAATGTATATCACTGATATATACTTTGAAGAAAGATTAACAGCCAGTGAAACTATTACAATATTATGATGTTAAATAAAGTAAAACAAAAATATTCAAATTAGTCTCATTATATTCAAATAAGTACTTTTTAAAAGTTTTTAAACTCCTCCCAAAATATTTATAAAGCCAAATGCAATAAATATATTTTAAAGGTGAAATTAATTGGTTTTCTGTCATGAATTTCAATGTTTATTTTCGTTATATAGGAATTAGCCCAACTATTTTCGAAATGTCCTTTTAAAAGAATGATTTATAATTAAGAGGGAAAAATGTACCATTGCAAGTTAAGAAGTATAATTTAAGGATCATAAAGAGAAAATTTAATGTGCTAATGTAAAAAAAACTTAAGAGTAATTTTTCCTCCTCTTAAGTTATTAAAACAATGTTGTATTTGAGGTTTCAAATTCAATTCCTTAGAGGATATAAGTATTTCTTAGACAACTTTAATTGGGATCAGGTAAATGAAAAGCAATGAAAACAGAATGACTTTGCTGATTAAAGATATACATTATTCTCCTATTCAAAATATGGATGACAATGGGAATATAGTACACACACAAAAGAAAAAAAAAGTCACATTAAATAATTCCCTTATTAGAATATCAAGTAAATGTTTTTAAATGTCTTTATATTTAATATGCATAGAAATTTTATCATTTGAACTCAAAATTGACATAGTCACATGGAAGTTAATTTAGTATACATTGTCTAATACAATCATTTCCAATCCTCGTTTGGCACACCTTCATCTTCTAGTCCTAGTGGGATTTAATTTTAAAAGTTTAATTTTTTTAATTAAAAAATTTAAGTGTAGAGTTTAATCAAACATTTGGCAAAATGTCAAAATATTCCATGCTGTAGAAGGTTCTCTGTCTAACTAAACAAAATATATACAGCCCCAAACTTTCAAGTCATCAACAGAGTATTTACTAAATGAGTCTGGCTTCCCTGGTGGCTCAGAGGTTAAAGCGTCTGCCTCCAATGCGGGAGACCCAGGTTCGATCCCTGGGTCGGGAAGATCCCCTGGAGAAGGAAATGGCAACCCACTCCAGTATTCTTGCTTGGGGAATCTCATGGACTGAGGAGCCTGGTGGGCTGCAGTCCATGGGGTCACAAAGAGTCGGACACGACTGAGTGACTTTACTTACTTACTTACTTACTTATGTGTATGTGTATGAGAAATTTCCATTCAGTCTGGAGTAGGCCTACAAGTATACATTACAGACCAGAAAACAAGCCAGACCATGGCAAGACTGCAGCTTAAATGTTCCATGAATTTAGCTTCTTCTCTACTCTCAAGATATGCTTCACTCCTTAACAGAGGATGGTTTAAGACTGAACCTCCACCAATATCCTTATTTTCAAACTACATCAGCATCAGTGCCTTAGTCAACTTATATAGTTTTAAGATCCAGAAAACTTTAAAGTCAGAAGTATCAAACAATTTTTCCAATCTTATTGCAGCACTAATGAATCATGGAGTTACTGCAATTCAAGAGGCAGCACCTAGCTTTATGAATCCAGTCATATAGTCTTAGATTTGCTATGTTTGGCTGCAGCAGCCCTGGGCTATATCCCTCCAGTCTACCTTCATACACATAGACATATGAATGTTCTCTTGATACACTTTCCCAAGCTTTGAAATAAAGTAATATCTTAGATCTCCTTTTCAGAATAACCCATATCAATGATTTAAGTTTCACTGCTCTAAGATAACAAAGGCCATTGTTTAAGGATGAAGATCAGCTAAATAACAAACAGCCTAACACCTTCTCAGGTGAAACAAATAGTGAATGATGAGTATTCCATAATATGCTTTCTCTGAAACAAATCATAGTATTCCTAGGCAGCATTTAAATGTCTATAATCCCCTGGAGAAGGAAATGGCAACCTGCTCCAGTATTCTTGCCTGGGAAATCTCACGGACAGAGACTGGGAGGCTACAGTACATGGGGTTGCAAAAGAGTCAGACATGACTTAGCGACTGAGCACGTATACACTTATTTGTATTTTAAACCATTGTATGAATTTTACATTCAATATTTTACTATGCCATAATTTCTTCAGTTAAAACTAATACAAAGAAAGTTCATAAAATTTAGTTATTTTATAATATTTTAATAATAACTGGAATTTATAATCCATATTTATTTAGGAAAAGGGAGTAGGGATGAAAGAAAGAAGCAGTGATAGAATGTCATGAATTCTGAAAAGACTGATATGACCAGAAATAAGGAAGACCACAAGCTTCATCAATTTCATTCTCTTGTCCCCTTTCCCTTCCTCTCTCCCACCTCTTTTCCCTCCTCCTTTTCTTCACTTTCCTTCTTTTTTCCCTCCTCTACTCTTCAATGGAAATTTTCTTTCTAAAACCATTTCTTCATGAGAGAAAGTGATAAGGGAGGAGTAGAAACAAACAGGAAGATTTACTGGAGTAGTGGAATGGGAAAAATATGAGTAGGAACTTTATCTTAAAATAACTAAAAATAGCATATTCAAAAGCAGAGATACTACTTTGCCGACTAAGGTCCATCTAGTCAAGGCTATGGTTTTTCCAGTGGTCATGTATGGATGTGAGAGTTGGACTATGAAGAAGGCTGAGTGCTGAAGAATTGATGCTTTTGAACTGTGGTGTTGGAGAAGACTCTGAGAGGCCCTTGGACTGCAAGGAGATCCAACCAGTCCATTCTGAAGGAGATCAGCCCTGGGATTTCTTTGGAAGGAATGATGCTGAAGCTGAAACTCCAGTACTTTGGCCACCTTATGCGAAGAGCTGACTCATTGGAAAAGACTCTGATGCTGGGAGGGATTGAGGGCGGGAGGAGAAGGGGACGACCGAGGATGAGATGGCTGGATGGCATCACGGACTCAATGGACGTGGGTCTGGGTGAACTCCAGGAGATGGTGATGGACAGGGAGGCCTGGTGTGCTGCGATTCATGGGGTCGCAAAGAGTCGGACATGACTGAGCGACTGAACTGAACTGAACTAAAAATAATCCCTTAGTTATTAAAATGCACAGTGTGTGGGCCACTTTCAAGTAATATGTTCCACGTAGCAAGTAAATGCAAAGTATGGCTCACTGACAAGTAAAGCAATTTAAGAATTTTATATTGCCTAAATGCTCTAAATCAATAGGTTTAAAATAGATTTAATACAATTGGAATAATACTATTATAGTATGATTTTGGAGATTTCTCATGCAACTGACAGGAGATGGTGAACGAAACTGTCAATACATCAATTCCTTTTTCTTATTAAGCACGAAGGCTTAAACAGGACTGAAAAACGAATAACTTCAAGGGATGTAAAGAGAGGTATGTGTCTCAAAAAGGATTTTTACTATTTGTTTCCAATCTTTACTTCCCTGTTTTAAACTGTAGCACTTATAAGAACTCACTTTTCAACTTAGTTGATTTTTGAGGTCTTAAGTATATTTTGTTTTTCACTACAAATATGTATTTTAGTCACAAGGAGTTGGTATTAATGTTTTATTTTAGTTATTATTTGCTTTAGTTTTTCTTTTTTTTTTCTTTTGGTTTTATTTCTTTATGAAGCCATAATTCTGATGTTACAGTTGCATAATATTATTTCAATATTTGTGTCCAAAGTCAGATTACCTTTCCAAACATCATTTCTATATTGTAATATCAATAAAGTAAAACAAGCCTCCAAAATCATGTTATTTATATCCAATGTTAGAAATATGACTCTCTAAAGTAATTAATATAATTTCTGCTTTTTACATCAACTTTGTCACTAATAATTTTTGAATTTATAAGTATACTGCAATTGAAGCACATATTAACATGATATGGTTCAGTTCAGTTCAGTCACTCAGTCGTGTCCGACTCTTTGCGATCCCATGAATCGAAGCACGCCAGGCCTCCCTGTCCATCACCAACTCCCGGAGTTCACTCAGACTCACGTCCATCGAGTCCGTGATGCTATCCAGCCATCTCATCCTCGGTCGTCCCCTTCTCCTCCTGCCCCCAGTCCCTCCCAGCATCAGTCTTTTCCAATGAGTCAACTCTTCGCATGAGGTGCCCAAAGTACTGGAGCTTCAGCTTTAACACCATTCCTTCCAAAGAAATCCCAGGGCTGATCTCCTTCAGAATGGACTGGTTGGATCTCCTTGCAGTCCAAGGACCTCTCAAGAGTCTTCTCCAACACCACAGTTCAAAAGCATCAATTAGGATATGCTTATTTCTCTAGCCTTTTTTCTGGTCCAGTAGCTGAACTAATCTTTAGAAATAACTTGTGATCCTAGTGATGATTTTAGTGAATTTTACACACAATATTCCACAATAAAGTGTGAATCATTTTTCATGAGTTAAATGTGACCCATTTCTAGGACTTTAAAGAAAATAAGTTTTTAAGGAGTGAAGGAAGTAAATAATTATTAAATAAGGATAAATATGAAACTTAGTTCTGTACCTTGCAGTATGTTTTCTGTTTGATTTTACTGACTGGGTGATGAATTTCTCATGCTTCTCTTTAAAACTCATCCCTAAATAATGATATTGCTTATAGGCTCAAACCATGAGTACAAAGAATTTCTTTTGTCTTCAGAAGATTTTTCTCCCAAAACCATTCTGAAATTAATTTCCAAGTACATACTTATGAATATAATAATTTTATTATTTATGATAATGTCATCACACTTACTTTAGTTATTTTATCACTTTAATAGTCACTCAACCTCCACAGCAGGCATTCTAGAGGTAAACATATAGACTAGAAAAAGAATTAAATCTCGATGTTTTAATTTAAATCCTAACCACATCTTAATAGCTTCCAAGCATGAAACATCCCTTTATTTCACATATTATCGGGATGTTTCATGTTTGGAAGCTATTAGATGTGGTTAGGATTTAAATTTTAAAAATTCAGACAGTCCAAAGGCCATGCTTATCAACTTTAATCACTTTAGTAACAATGAAAGGTGACAGAAATCAATAAACATAACTTCTGTGACTTATACTAGCTAAAAAGCTTATATAACTATTGTGGCTATTAATGTATTTCTCTGGTAGAGTTTCTCTCAGCTTATATACATGGAGTATGACAAGCACGTGTGTGTAAGAAAGTAGAAATAAAGAAAAGTAAAATAGTGTGCCCTTCACTCTCACTTATTATTTGTGTAATAATAATTAACACAACAATCCTGTAAGGTGGATTTGAATATATTTCAAAACTTTGAAAATACTTAAATACACTCATACTCTTAAAGCTCCAAATTAAAGGAAAAATTATAAACACAGTAAAATAATTGTTACAGTAGGTTTTTTAAAATTTTATTCCAAAAGAAAAGAGAGAGCAGTCTAAACCTCTAAAATATCTACATATTTTGGAATATTATCCAGCCATTAAAAATCATTTTCTCAGAAAGTACTGAACACTGTGGCAAAATGCTCCAGTAAAGCTCCAGAGATACTGTTTCTGTGCAAGTCCATCCCAATTGACATTTCCTATAAATCCCCTTAAACTTCAGATGACTTCTCTAGCATCCCACCTTCAGTTCAAGATCAGAGTTAGGGAAATTTTAACACTTAAAATCCCTGGTTTTATGGGACAGTGTTTCTCATTTAGGGACAAGGCAAAGAGCCTGGTACATGGGCATAATCTTGATAAAACACTGTTCTTAAAAAAGAAGATCTAAATTGTGAAAAGACCATCATTAGCAATAGAAAAGGATAAATCCAGGAGAACAAATAAAGAACTGAGAACTTTTAGGAGATAGCAATCAACATAAAGCACATACAAGCTAGAACAAGTAAGCAGATCAGAGAGAAGCTGAACACAAATCACAAGATGAATTATTTCCCAGTGAAATTGAGCAGGCCATATTTTACAGCATCTCTACTGCTTAATACCTTGGATGGTCAGAAATCTAAATGTTTGAACTACTACCAAGCTAAGTAGCCATCCAAAGTAGCTGGCGGGGTAGGGGTGAGGGGCTGTCAAATCCCACTCCTCAACAACTTTATGACAGAGAAATTATCTAGTCTCTCCACCTACTACTTCCACCAACTCAACATGGAGATGTTAGTTCTTCTGAATATTCTACTACACTGTGAAATTATCAATTTGAAAATCTATTCAGGGTCTCAAAGTTTCCCTCATAAAAGTCTCTACAAAAGGATGAAAGCATTATATTTAATATTATAATGGTCTATTTCCTCACATGAATTATACCACTTCTCCTTCCCCTCACCCTATAAAAGAAAAGGATCTAGTCTATAAGCAGACATAGTTCTAAATATATGACCCTATTAAAAACTCAATAGCAATCTCATTGCCAGTATCTTAAGATAATGAGAACCCTATTAGAAGTAACTTTACAAAATTAATCAAAGGCTTGCCATTTTCCAATTGTGGTCTAAACTTTTTCTACCAACAGCCCCATGGCAGAGCTCTCCATCCATGTGGTAAAAAATGGCAAAGTATAACAATAAGACAAGTACAAAGTATATGGTACATGGAGTGTGTCATTATCATTCACCTGAAGCAGCTATCTGCATAGTTATTCATCCAATATTAAGTGACATCCATAAACTATTCATATAACTGAATGTAAAAAATAAAACTAAGGAACTAAAATGTCCTGTTACTCACCACAGACTTTGACATATCTTCTTTATTTTCTACTAAAAATTGTCACTTACTCCATAACTCTATTCACTTGGGAGATCTCTCACCCTAGATACACACGAAATATTCGTGAAGTTAGGACGGCAGGCATTTGGAGTAACACCGCTGGGAGTTTAGGTCTTGACTTCATACTTGATGCAAATGTTCAGTCCCTTGCCACTTCTCTCCCAGTCCATCAGTTTGAATGACATTCTCTTCCCACATCGAAAAAGACAAATTTTACATGCCACAGAAATATGAAAATAAATCTTATTTTTCTTGACCACATATAACTCTTTCTAACACTGTTGCTAATAGAATGCTCTCATGTCCATTTAATTTCTAATCAAGGAAACATTTGCTAAAAATCATATCTGAAGGTAAGGCTAATTTTTAATTATTTTATTGGCTGATCACAGACTTCAGTTTAACTTGTTAATCATCATAATTTCAATATATTTACTTAAGAGTAAAATTTTATTAACTGAATATATATTGTATCTCAAAATTTGTGAGAATTCTTATTTTAAAACACCATTTTAACCTACTGTACCTCCGTATTTCAAGGTATCTTCTTTAATACTTTTAGCTATGTTCATGCATGAAATAATTAGGCAGTTCACTTCAAAGACTTTTATAAATCAGTGACAATGACATCATTTTACTATATTAAAAAGTCTGCTATATCATGTATATATGACTGTAGCACATGAAGTTATTATGCATCTTGAAGCTCATAAGAGAGTGGCGTTTAGAGACTATAGCAGAAAAAGTCTTTCCACAGTCAGTTAATTTAAGTTACTATAATGTAAGCTCAATTTATTTATCATTCCTTTGCCTGAAAGTTTTAAGCAAATTCTGCATGTATACTATTATTTGTATTTTAATTTGAAATAGAATAGATTGTTTTAAAAAGTAGACAAATTTAGACAAAAACACTACAATGAAGAAATACAACTACCTAGACTTTAAAATATCAGTAGAAATCCAGCCACAATTTATTAAAGAAAAAAGGTCAAAGGGAAAATGCATACTTTAGGGTCAAAACTGAAGTATGATACTGCTGCTGCTGCTAAGTCGCTTCAGTCGTGTCCAACTCTGTGCGACCCCATAGACGGCAGCCCACAGGCGACCCTGCCCCTGGGATTCTCCAGGCAAGAACACTGGAGTGGGTTGCTATTTCCTTCTCCAAAGCGTGAAAGTGAAAAGTGAAAGTGAACTCGCTCAGTCGTGTCCAACCCTTAGTGACCCCATGGACTGCAGCTTACCAGGCTCCTCCATCCATGGGACTTTCCAGGCAAGAGTACTGGAGTGGGTTGCCATTGCCTTGTTTACCTGTAAAAAAATCCCTTCACATTTTTCTCACACCAGAGTGGTATGTTGCCAATTATACTGGAAATAATTTCCATGAATTTAGGTATGTTTTGTTCTTTGTTCATCTTATATCTCCTGTAGTGGAATATCTAGTACTTAATCACGCCCAATCAATATTCACTGAATAATTAAATGTATGCTAATTATGCTGCTGCTGCTGCTAAGTCACTTCAGTCACGTCCAACTCTGTGTGACCGCATAGGCGACAGCCTACCAGGCTCCCCCATCCCTGGGATTCTCCAGGCAACAACACTGAAGTGGGTTGCCATTTCCTTCTCCAATGCATGAAAGTAAAAAGTGAAAGTGAGGTCGCTCAGTCATGTCCAACTCTTTGCAACCCCATGGACTGCAGCCTACCAGGCTCCTCCGTCCACGGGATTCTCCAGGCAAGAGTACTGGAGTGGGTTGCCAGTGCCTTCTCTGATGCTAATTGTAGATAAGTTTAACTACACAGAATGGGTTACTTCTTGAGATATCTCTGTATATAAATGTACCTATATGTATATCTTATTTCTAACTCTCTAACACTATCTTTAATCTAATCTCCACACCCATCCTAAATGTTTAACTCTTTTGGGATTATTTATGATTTTCTCCAACAAAACTCTTCCTAAAATAACTCCACTCCAACCCCCAGTTGTTGTTGTTTGTTTGTTTGTTTGTTTTTGGTAATATATACATAACTCATATAACAAGCATACTTGTTACTTCCAAACTTTTACACTCAGAAAAATGATAACTGTAGTTTTCTCCTCTTCCCTCTCTCCCATGGAAGGTCAGTAACAAACATCACTGGTGGAGAAGGAGACTGAAAAACCAGCAACTCAGTGTTCAGACTCTTTGCCATCATCAGGGGAAGGAGCTGGGGACAGTGGCAGTTCACCTGGGCAGTCCCAGTAAGTAGAGTGAAACAGACACTCAGCTCAGATGACTGCCTCACCCACATATGCCTTGGAGGATCTGAGCCACTAATATCTGTTCAGTGCAGAATGCTGATATCAATTAACATAGTGCAAACTTGAAAAGGCTTCCACTTGTTTAAAAAAAAAAAACTGTATGTAAATTATAGTTTTATTTCTGTTTTACTGTTTGCAATGAAAAATATGTATGTTTTCTGGATGTTTTTATTAAAAAAAGGGAACAATACAGATACATTAGAAAACCAGGTCTTTGAAGTTTACCAAAAAATACATGGCCTATATTTAGTATTAAAACTTAGGCAACAATTTGGCAACAAGCTAAAGAAAATATGAAAGAAAAACTACATAAAATGCCCTTAATGTCAGCTTTTACTCATTCTAGCATTATTCCTGAAGCCATAATTATAGCTTTATGTAAAAAATTCCATAT
Source organism: Aepyceros melampus (assembly GCA_006408695.1). Classification (NCBI taxonomy): domain Eukaryota; kingdom Metazoa; phylum Chordata; class Mammalia; order Artiodactyla; family Bovidae; genus Aepyceros; species Aepyceros melampus. The sequence goes on from SJXQ01011888.1 coordinate 50,894, forward strand.
TGGTTTGAAATACTAAAGCTTACTATTAACACCAGTAAGAGCATATTTTTGGATATAATCAAACACTATACAAACGTGATCCTCAATGAGACCTTAAACTAGAAAATACAGCTGAATGTGGGAAACAATTACTTTATTTGGTATCTGGAAATGTGATAGAAACTGCTATATAAAACTGCTAAGACAGAAACTGCTATATAAAACATACTTTTATAGCTAGCAAGTATGGAACTGCAAAAATTTTTTTTTCAAAGATCATTAAAAAATTATTATGGCAATTTCTTTTTTTTTTCAACTAAAAAATAACTAAATAGTCAATTTAGCAGGAGAGTATGGAATTTCTACTGTTTCATCTCCTTAGTTATGTCCTCAGTGTTTTTCTTCCCAGGTATTTGGTAGCTCAGTAGGTAAAGAATCCACTTGCAATGCAGAGGACCCAGGTTCACCCCTGGGTTGGGGAGATCCCCTGAAGAAGGAAATGACAACCCATTACAGTATTTTACCTGAAAAGTCCCATTGACAGAGGAGCCTGACAGGCTACAGTCCATGGAGTCACAAAAGTTGGATACGATTTAGTAAGTAAACCATTACCACTCATTGACTGAATAACTAGAAGACATAAAAGTATTTTCATGTAGAACTGTACATAATGGGGCAAAGGATGCATGTATAGAGCCATTTCACACAGCCATTTTAGGGTTGTGGCATTGCAGCCTAAGTAATGTAAGATATATGAATATTATGATATATAAATATTGGAAAAATGAGTATAATCACATTTAGATTATGTTGCTATATGTAACTGTTATTTCCAAAATATTTCCTAACTTTAGAATCAGGAATATAATTTCTCTTCAGTTCAGTTCAGTTCAGTCGCTCAGTCGTATCCGACTCTTTGTGACCCCATGAATTGCAGCACGCCAGGCCTCCCTGTCCATCACCAACTCCCGGAGTTTACTCAAATTCATGTCCATCGAGTCGGTGTTGCCATCCAGCCATCTCATCCTCCATCGTCCACTTCTCCTCCTGCCCCCAATCCCTCCCAGCATCAGAGTCTTTTCCAATGAGTCAACTCTCTTACTTCTCATTATTTTTTTTTCCCCCATGTCTGACTGAAGAGTCTTCAACTCTGTTGGATCAAACATATAGTACCTAATAGTTCCAGTCAAAGTGATTCAAATTTGACCATTTCTACTTTTTCAAGAGTTGATCTCCAACCAATATGAATCAATCAAGAAAATTGAAACGATCAATTTTTAGTTTTCTGAGTATAGTGATTTCAAACCAACAACCATAGGACTTATTATTATTTAGGCTAACAACGAAGACACATACATGCCTCAAAGTGCTAAGAATAGTTCAGTAATTTTCATTTAAAGAGCAAGTAACTTAAGCAAGGCCAAATAATAATTGTACAACAAAGATTTGAAAATTCTTTCATTCATTTCAAAATATAATTCACTCCATTAAAATTTGAGAAAAAAATCCTAAAAAGAATATAGTTAATGATAAATGTATATAAGCTAAAGCACTAAATCTAAAAATAATCCAATGATTGCATTTTCAGGAAGAGACAGAGCTTATTTTAGCAGAGTTATAGAACTTGAATAATTCTCCCTTAAATTCAATCTCTCAGCATTTAACTTTTAAAAAAATTCCTTTATTTTTTATTTATGGACTTCCCTGGTGGCTCAGAATGTAAAGAATCTTCCCATAATGCAGGAGACCCAGGTTCGATCACTGGGTCAAAAAGAATCTCCTGGAGAAGGGAATGGCTACCCATTGCAGTATTCTTGCCTAAAGAACCATGGACAGAGGAGATTTGTGGGCTACAGACCATGGGATAGCAAAGAGCCAAGCACAACTAAGCGCCTAACACTTTCACACTTTCACTTTATATATACAAATAAAAAGCTAAAAATAAAAAATAACCAATAAAACTCAAATTCACAATACTATTAATATGACAGATTATGATATTTAGCTTAGACAGATTAGGATATATTTCAGTTACAAATAAAATACTAAGTTTGACTCCACTCTCTATCATTACACAGGGAACTTTCAAGTTCAACACAGTGATGAATCAATCCTTTCAAAATTATTCTATATTTAAAATGCTATGAAACTTCTGCTGATACAATGACATTATTTTCATTTTGATTTTGCTTTTTCATGCAACAAATTACCTTTACTCTGAATAACTATTATTTATGCTCAGATGCTCAGTTGTGTCCAACTCTTTGTGACTCCATGGACTGTAGCCCAACAGGTTCCTCTGCCCATAGGATTCTCTGCAAAAATACTGGAACAGGTTGCCATTTCCACCTCCAGGGAATCTTCCCAAACCAGGGGTCGAACCTGTGTCTCTTATGCATTCTGCATTTTGGTAGGCAGATTCTTGACCACTAGTGCTACCTGGGAAGCCTCAATTAATATTTGACTAAATTAAATCTGAATAAAATTTACTTGGAAAAAAGTGCATAAGTGACCTAGAGAACATGCATGTTTTGCCAGTACTCAGGTTTAGAAAACACTCATATAACTTTTTGCTGTAGTCTGAATGTTTGTGTCCCCTCCCCTAATTCATATGTTGGAATCCTAACCATCGTAGATGATATTTGTACGTGGGGCTTTGGGAGGTGCTTAAATCATGAGAGTAGAGTTGTCATTAACGGGATAGTGTACCTGCATGCTAAGTTGCTTCAGTTCAGTTCAGTTCAGTCGCTCAGTCATGTCTTGACTCTTTGCGACCCCATGAATCGCAGCACGCCACGTTTCCCTGTCCATCACCAACTCCCAGCATTCACTCAAACTCATGTCCATCATGTTGGTGATGCCATCCAGCCGTCTCATCCTCTGTCATCCCCTTCTCCTCCTGCCCCCAATCCATCCCAGCATCAGGGTATTTTCCAATGAGTCAACTCTTCGCATGAGCTGGCCAAAGTACTGGAGTTTCAGCCTTAGCATCAGTCCTTCCAAGGAACACCAGGACCGATCTCCTTTAGGATGGACTGGTTGGATCTCCTTGCAGTCCTAGGGACTCTCAAGAGTCTTCTCCAACCACAGTTCAAAAGCATCAATTCCTCGGCGCTCAGCCTTCTTCACAGTCCAACTCTCACATCCATACATGACTACTGGAAAAACCATAGCCTTGACTAGATAGAACTTAGTCGGCAAAGTAATGTCTCTGATTTTGAATATGCTATCTATGTTGGTCATATCTTTTCTTCCAAGGAGTAAGCATCTTTTAATTTCATGGCTGCAATCACCATCTGCAGTGATTTTGGAGCCCAGAAAAATAGTCTGTTACTTTTTCCATTGTTTCCCCATCTATTTCTCATGAAGTGATGGGACCGGATGCCATGATCTTCGTTTTCTGAATGTTGAGCTTTAAGCCAACTTTTTCACTCTTCTCTTTCACTTTCATCAAGAGGCTTTTGAGTTCCTCTTCACTTTCTGCCATAAGGGTCATGTCATCTGAATATCTGAGGTTATTGATATTTCTCTAGCAGTCTTGATTCCAACTTGTGTTTCTTCTGGTCCAGCGTTTCTCATGATGTTCTCTGCATATAAGTTAAATAAGCAAGGTGACAATATATAGCCTTGACGTACTCCTTTTCCTATTTGGAACCAGTCTGTTGTTCCATGTCCAGTTCTAACTGTTGCTTCCTGACCTGCATANCTTTTTCATGCAACAAATTACCTTTACTCTGAATAACTATTATTTATGCTCAGATGCTCAGTTGTGTCCAACTCTTTGTGACTCCATGGACTGTAGCCCAACAGGTTCCTCTGCCCATAGGATTCTCTGCAAAAATACTGGAACAGGTTGCCATTTCCACCTCCAGGGAATCTTCCCAAACCAGGGGTCGAACCTGTGTCTCTTATGCATTCTGCATTTTGGTAGGCAGATTCTTGACCACTAGTGCTACCTGGGAAGCCTCAATTAATATTTGACTAAATTAAATCTGAATAAAATTTACTTGGAAAAAAGTGCATAAGTAGACCTAGAGAACATGCATGTTTTGCCAGTACTCAGGTTTAGAAAACACTCATATAACTTTTTGCTGTAGTCTGAATGTTTGTGTCCCCTCCCCTAATTCATATGTTGGAATCCTAACCATCGTAGATGATATTTGTACGTGGGGCTTTGGGAGGTGCTTAAATCATGAGAGTAGAGTTGTCATTAACGGGATAGTGTACCTGCATGCTAAGTTGCTTCAGTTCAGTTCAGTTCAGTCGCTCAGTCATGTCTTGACTCTTTGCGACCCCATGAATCGCAGCACGCCACGTTTCCCTGTCCATCACCAACTCCCAGCATTCACTCAAACTCATGTCCATCATGTTGGTGATGCCATCCAGCCGTCTCATCCTCTGTCATCCCCTTCTCCTCCTGCCCCCAATCCATCCCAGCATCAGGGTATTTTCCAATGAGTCAACTCTTCGCATGAGCTGGCCAAAGTACTGGAGTTTCAGCCTTAGCATCAGTCCTTCCAAGGAACACCAGGACCGATCTCCTTTAGGATGGACTGGTTGGATCTCCTTGCAGTCCTAGGGACTCTCAAGAGTCTTCTCCAACCACAGTTCAAAAGCATCAATTCCTCGGCGCTCAGCCTTCTTCACAGTCCAACTCTCACATCCATACATGACTACTGGAAAAACCATAGCCTTGACTAGATAGAACTTAGTCGGCAAAGTAATGTCTCTGATTTTGAATATGCTATCTATGTTGGTCATATCTTTTCTTCCAAGGAGTAAGCATCTTTTAATTTCATGGCTGCAATCACCATCTGCAGTGATTTTGGAGCCCAGAAAAATAGTCTGTTACTTTTTCCATTGTTTCCCCATCTATTTCTCATGAAGTGATGGGACCGGATGCCATGATCTTCGTTTTCTGAATGTTGAGCTTTAAGCCAACTTTTTCACTCTTCTCTTTCACTTTCATCAAGAGGCTTTTGAGTTCCTCTTCACTTTCTGCCATAAGGGTCATGTCATCTGAATATCTGAGGTTATTGATATTTCTCTAGGCAGTCTTGATTCCAACTTGTGTTTCTTCTGGTCCAGCGTTTCTCATGATGTTCTCTGCATATAAGTTAAATAAGCAAGGTGACAATATATAGCCTTGACGTACTCCTTTTCCTATTTGGAACCAGTCTGTTGTTCCATGTCCAGTTCTAACTGTTGCTTCCTGACCTGCATACAGATTTCTCAAGAGGCAGGTCAGGTGGTCTGGTATTCCCATCTCTTTTAGAATTTTCCACAGTTTATTGTGATCCACACAGTCAGAGGCTTTGGCATAGTCAATAAAGCAGAAATAGATGTTTTTCTGGAACTCTCTTGCTTTTTCCATGATCCTGAGGATGTTGGCAATTTGATCTCTGGTTCCTCTGCCTTTTCTAAAAAAGGGCTTAAACATCAGGAAGTTCACAGTTCACGTATTGCTCTCTCAGTCATGTCCAATTCTTTGCAACTCTATGGACTGCAGTCTGCCAGCTCCTCTGTCCATGGGATTCTCCAAGCAAGAGTACTGGAGTGGGTTGCCATGCCCTCCTCCAGGGGATCCTCTCTGTCCAGGGATTGAAGTCACATCTCTTTAAGTCTCCTGCACTGGCAGACAGGTTCTTTACCACTAACATACTGGGGAAGCCCCCATTAATGGCATTAATGCCTTATTAAAAAGAGGCTTCTGAGGAATCTCTGGTCCTTTGCATCACATGAGGAAACAGGGACAAATCACAGTCTACATCTGGAAGAGGGCTTTCATCACACACTAAGCCTCCCACCTTCATCATCCTGGACTTCCCCGCCTCCAGAACAGTGAGAAATAAATGTCTGCTGTTTATAAAGCACCAATTTTCTGCTCCTTCCTTAAAGAAGCCCCAAAGAGCTAAAACAACTTTTTAAGATTTTTGTAGTAATCAAAACATAAAACATAGACATCCTAATAAAGATCTTTAAAGTCCAGAAGAATATCTCCAGGATAACCATTTTGTGAAGCACTATACTAAAATAATCTGTCACTTCACAAAATGAACTACTGAGGCTCCAGCAAGTACAGTGTCTTACTCACAGCTATCCGTTTTTGTCAAGGCTCCTGAAACACTATTAACTGTCCTTGTCTTCATTCATTGATCTAAAATTCTTGCAACTTAATGTACAACTTTCATTCCATATGTTTATATAGATTATGTGGACTAAAGGTAATGAGTTTTGAAGTATATTAGCCATGCGTGTGTGCTAAGTCTCTTCAGTCATGTCTGACTCTTGGCAATCAATCGCTTGCAGTCTCCAGGCTCCTCTGTCCATGGGATTCTCCAGGCAAAACTATTGAAGTGGATTGCCATTTCCTCTTCCAGGGGATCTTCCCAATCCAGGATCAAACCCAAGTCTCCCACGTCTCCTGCATTACAGGCAGATTCTTTACCACTGAGCCACCAGGAAAGCCCACATTAGCCATAGGAACATTTTATATTCTTGCTTATTTATCTGCAGTGGGCTAAAACTCTACATAAAATCTTCAGTGAAAAAATGCTTTCAATGCATTTTACTTCCTGAAATGAAACAATGGCTAGAAATAGTTAATTTATTGGCATAGTAATTATTTCAAACTAGTTTGAAAAGGTTTCTAAATGGGCTTTGTATTAAATGCTGAAGTCAAAATGTTCAACAGGTTTAACACTGTTTGTAATTTATAGACATTAAACAAAGTCTTCGAAGTAACAAAGTTTAGCTTAAATGGTGGCAAATATTCATTTTTGATTATGTGGGTGTGTATACAGGTGGAAGTACGTGAGTATATGAACCTGAATATACACTATATTTCAAAAACCAAGACCTGAGTTGCAGTAAACATTTCCAACTTTATTTAGGAAAAATAACATAAAAAGAAATCATGGATCCATTCTGAAAGAAAGAATAATTTAATAGATTTAAACAAATACTGTTAATGTGATTATAGGTCTAAATTATAGGTATCCATCAAATTTTCTGTTGAGACAAACAATTTATGACCAATTTTCCAGATGCCATGATTGTATTTTTAAGCTAAGGAAGGGGCCATAGGTATTTTTAGCTACACCTTGTATAACTTTCCATTTTAAATTGTACATTCAAGCTAAATTAGATGCAAAACTATCCACTAGATAAGCAAAATTGGGTGTTCCATACTCAGAAAACATTTATTTTATTTTTCTATTCTTCTGGAGGACAAAGACTAAATTATTATTGTCTGAGTATCAGAAATGACTGGCAACTGGGAAGAAAAGAAAATAATCTCAAAGATTTTCCTAAGCATAACCTATGGGGAAAAACAAAGAATTTGTTTATGAACAAATTATCAAAAAGCAATAAACTGAAGTGCCTTGCTTCAGTTTAAATTTTCTGATAATGGGACTCCAGAGAAGTGAAGGTCACAGAGATATCTATGAAAGTAACCTGTGTAAGTCTCTGGAGAAAGAGGAAAAGTTAAAATTGCGTTCCAACATCTCTTGCAACTGGTTCCCAGCTATGCTGTATACAGCATCTAATTTCTGAAAAAAATGAAATTTAACAATTTACCTATATTTACTGCAGATTCAGTCTGCAGTGGTGTAGAATGAAGGGAAATGACAATTGAGACTAGTGCTAGATGACTTTCTGTTGATTCTACAGCTTTGAATTACATAACGGATCATCATTTCTTCTTTGCAACTACTTCCACTCTCCTCCTGCCTTGTGTCCTTTATATAAAAGAAAGGGAAATACAGGAACTAAAACTGAGGCAAGGTGTTCTTTCCTGGTGATGGACAGGGAAGCCTGGCATGCTGCAGTCCATGGAGTTGCAAAGAGTCAGACATGACTGAGCGACTGAACTGAACTGAAAAGTGTTACTAAACTGTTATGTGTACAGACATATTTTTAATTGCAAATGTACACACATCTTCATTAAAGTCATTTAAAAAATACTTTTTAAGGTAAAAGTCAGTCGTTGATCTATGTGCTACTTTTATACAAAGTCCCTGGTCTCAGGGAGTTTATATTCTGCTGAGAGAGACGAAATTAATTTTCTAAATATAAGAGGAAAATTTATTTTAAAAATCAGTATTTAATGAGAAATTATTCCCATTAATCATGATATTATTAAAGCTTTCTCTACAGGATACAGAAAAAATGAATTAAAAGTTAAAAAGAGAACCCAGAATAAGCAACAATAATTTATGTTCCTTGTCTTCAAAGTTTATGTCCTCCTACAAAAGAGGACATTAGTCTTTAATCTTCCGATTTGTTTTAGATGGGAATGACATCTTCAGAATATTTAAAGTACATGAACTAATGTATGTATCACCAATATAGTTAAGTGAAATTAAATATGACAATAGTTTATCAAGGTTTTGTTATAAGAAGAACAACAATTTGCAGATGATAAAGACCCAGCAGAATAAAAGCCTGATTGCAGTGATGAATAATGCATATCGCCTATGGTACTAATTAACCTTTACTCCAGTAAGATATTATAGAACAATAAGGCTAATTTGAATGTGGTCCAGCACTTTTCCCTATGGCTTACGGTTATCACCCTTCAGAACATGTAAAGTTTTATTTTGTGAAATGAAAAATATTATGTTACTTTTTACATAAAATAATAAAAAATAAAATTATATTTTAATATCATGCATTTTCCAAAATGTAGATTATAGACATAATATAATGTATAAGATACATACATAAAAATAAAATATGCTAAGTATAAATAAATAGACTCTATTTACTTACAGAGTAAATTATATAGAATATTAACAACACATATTAATTTGGTACAAAATATTTACCTAAAATATCTATATATGACCAAGCCAACTGGACTTAGTAAATTCCTATAGTTTAAATCCAATCCTTTGACTATTGCATTGAAGAAATTCCCCTTTCCTCTTAAAATAATAAAATGAATTAAATGGACAAGGTATAACTAAAATTTATAGTGGGAAGGTTTTCTTCAAAAATAAACTCCTATGAATTTATTCAAAATATAATACCTCATTCTTTGTGATTAAATCACTGTTGGATAGACAAAGTAATGCCTGAGAAGAGATAAATTATCATCAACTAAAAATGCCAATCTTTGTTTTAATCATATCATCCAAGTTATTATTTAGCTGTATTTTAAAATTAAAATAACATTTTAAATTCTTATTTTTAAAAAATTTCTTTCAAAAGTTTGATAATAGAAAAAAGATCTTTTTAGATTTTTAAGTGAAACACACCGCTTCCTTGCTGCTGCTGCTGCTGCTAAGTCGCTTCAGTCATGTCCGACTCTGTGCGACCCCACAGACGACAGCCCATGAGACTCCTCCCTCCAAAAAATCCTCCAAAGTGATTAAGCATACCTATACACATGAACCTTTTCTCTATTGTAACTTTAAAACTAGGGGGAGTGGTGGACAAGAGATACTACATGTGACCAGAAGCTGAGTATCTAGTAGAAAAGAATCTCTACTAGCTTTATATTAATATACTTCTAAGTGAAAATGCTGCTCTCTTAGTTCATAAGTGTATGTTTATTTTTAAACAGAGTTTGCAATATGTCAGTGTCATTCTTGATGGAAATTCTTTGCATTTGAACTATTCCCGTTTGAGAGAAAATTATCAAGTGTGTAAGTATTCCTGATATTTTTAATCAAAACAACATCCTAAGAGAATATTATCAGGTAGTCTATTTACCTATTTATCAATCATGTAATAATTACAACATGTTCTTTACTCTTTTGAACTGGTTATCTCTTGATGAGAAAAATCAAAGAAAATTTTGGAGAGACAATAAAACCAAAGCTTGTAAAATAAGTGTGCTGGTCTCTCCACTACCAGTGTGTGGTATAGAAGTTAAACACAGAGACTGAAACAAATGGCCTGGGCATTCATCCAACTTGTTACATAAACTCTCTATGTCTACTTGTTTTTCCATAAAACTTAAAAACCATACATGATTCATAAGGCTTGTGGAACAAATTATATAATAAACAAACAGTATTCAGTAGACTCTGTGCCACATAAAATTTGCTATAGAAGTGCTGGGCATGTTATCATTATTATCTTAATATCATCAACAAGATTATCACCATTTCTAATGATGGAACAGAAAGGATGGATTTATTGTACAGAAAAATTCCTACACACACTTAACAAATAGTTATGTCAGGCTATGTCTTTACACATTACAATAATACTCTTAACAAAACCAAACATCCTTTTTTTGGAAGAGTAAGGCAAAAGAAATAACAAAGCCAAAATACCTTTATCTTCAGGAATTAATAGCTTCTCAAAGAGTAAAGGTATTTAAATGAAGGAAATAAATTTGTAATAGAAAAGCCTATTATGGAAGGAAAAAAAAGGAAATTAAGAGAGGATATAAGTAGAACTAGTCATAAATAAAACCAAACAAACAATACACGACAGAGCAGCCTGTATTAGAAAAATATAATTAAGAACTGGAGGAAAAAACATAAATCTTGTTTGAGAGTTGGGCCTCAGAGTTTTTCAAGGTCAAATACCACTCCAGTGAGAAAAAAATATGTTCCAAGTGTGTTTTAATTAACGGTCAGAGCTAATGTAGTCAGTACTTTCCTGAGTTTAAACAGGATATATTTACTTTAGTAGCAAAGAAGCTGAAATGACAGAATACAAATACAAAGACAAATCTTTTGGTCTCTAGGACCAAAGAAAAATTTTGCTGGAAAGGTTGGGGATTAGTGAGAATTATTCGAGATCACAATATATTTAGTTGTGCATCTGACCTTTCTATACAGAAAATATAAAACATTTGATATACCTAGCATTTATAAATCAACAAGCTCTAAGAAGCATTTAAAAACCATGTTATACACTAGAAACCAGTTGGACAAAAATAGAGAAAAGGAACATTTACCCCCTCCGTTTTGGTTTTTATCTGTCAAAGTTATAGTGCTTCTATATATTTGGCATTTAGTGAGGTCCAAAAATGTATGAATAGATGCTATTTTTTCCCAGAACATTTCTGTTTCACCCATTAGAACATAAGGACATTTTGCCTTTATTATCAGGCTCACTGTTTAATTTAGATAGGTCAACAGAGGCATAACAATTACTTTAATTGTACTATTTTGTTTATGAAGATATGTTTGGTCATTTTAAAATTTTTATATTGTATTTGTTCTGTATTTCATTTCATTTCAACTTCCAACAATCAAGAAAGACATGAATATACTTCAAAATGGAAGTGTCCAGTAAGAATCCTTTTACTTGAAAACTGTGTAATATTGGAAGTGGTGGGGAGGCAGAGAATCATTTAGTTTCTTTTCTATGGATGTGGAGATTCAAAGGTCACACAGGTCCTTGAGGTGCCTGAATCCTTACAAAATCTCCATATTCACATTATACAGTACAGTTTCATTGTTTTTCCTTCCTTACGCCATCCCCAGATGCAATAAAAGCAGCAAAACAAACAAAACTTCAATAAAACGTCCTTTATTCCAAGTAAGTATTAGTCACTCAGTCATATTCCTCTTTTGTGATCCCATGGACTGCAGCCCACCAGGCTCCTATGTCCATGGAATTCTCCAGGTAAGAATACTGGAGTGGGTTGCCATTCCCTTCTCCAGGGGATCTTCCCAACCCAGGGATGGAACTCAGGTCTCTTGCATTGCTGGCAGAATCTTTGACCATCTGAAGGACCACCAGGGAAGCCCTTTATTCCAACGTTAAAGAGAAAAAAGTTTTCTATACTACTTATGAGAGCAGACAAAAGGCAAAGTAATTCCATGCACAAGTATCCAAAAAACAAAAGTCAAAAATGCATCTACAGTTCTCAACCTCTCACTCTCACAACCCAATCTCTCACTCTCTCTCAGCATATAAATTAGGCTTATTCCAAAAAGTTTTTTCTTCCATCTATTTGAATATTCACATGTCATTGTTGTTTAGTCACTCAGTCATGTCAGATTCTTTGGCACCCCATGAACTGCAGCACTCCAGGTTCCTCTGTCCTCCACTATATCCCCTGGAGTTTGCTCAAATGCAGGTCCTCTGAGTCGGTGATGCTATCTAACCATCTTATCAATATTCACATAGAAAATATGTAATCAAGTCTAGTTTGGTTCCTGATTACAGGGCCTCTACTCTCCAAGGTCAAAGCTTCATGCTTTTACAAGTTCCTCTCACTTTTCTCACTCAGTCTTGCTTTGTTTTATTTGTTCTATTCCCTGTTACTACAAATCCTTCTCCCTCAAAATGCCTTTCCGTGTCCTCCGTTTGAGGTGTGAATATGAGGGCAAGAATCTCCTCCAGGGGACTCTGGTGGCTACTTGGTCTCTCCAGTGTACCTCTGCCTCTGATGTACAGTGCAGGGCTGCTCACATAGATATGAGATCAGCCCACAAGGGATTCGAGTCAGGGCGACAAAATTAAGCAGTTCAAAAGCATTTTAATAGAGAACATAAAAGAAAGCGGGAAAGACCGATTTGAAACAAACACACCTAGATTAAAATGCCAGTTTGCCACTTGCTAGTTTTAGTTAAAACTAACCTCTCTGTGCTTCAGTTACCCCAGAAACTATGGCTCACAGGATGCTGTCAAGCTTAAAAGAGAGAATGTGAATAAAACATTTAATGGTTCCAGCACACAGCAGGTCTCTGCACACGTATCAACTCTTCTTCTTCCTTACCACCCAATTTAAGATATTCTGACAATTCTGGCATTCAGAATTGTCATTTATTATCAGTTTTTCTCATTTGTCATTTATTGGCCTTATTTCTTGGAATCTCTATTATTTCTAGTATATTATGCTTTTCACACAGACTTGAAGTCAAAATATTCTCTTTGGCCAACTTTTATATTTTCTAGGAACAAGGTTTTTTTTGTTTTGTTTTGTTGTGTTTTTTCTCAGTTTGCATTCCATTATCTTCTGACCTCAGACGAAAATAATTTGTCTTTTGAGATCTGATCATGGGATTGTTCTGGCCAGTCTTCCCCTTGATGATGCAGGTTGTCCTTGATTAAGACTTTCACTTTCATCAGATTTTTCTAAAATTCAGATTTTTTTTTTTGCCTCTGTCTCCTGAATGATTAATTTCTTTCCGTCCATAATCACAGTTTATTATTAATGGACTCTCCATTTCTGTGCATGCATGCAAAGTCACTTCAGTCATGTCCAACTCTTTGCAATCTTATGGACTGTAACCTCCCAGGCTCCAAGATTCTCTAGGCAAGAATATTGTAGTGGGTTATCGTGCTCTCCTCCATTCCTTTAACATACATTTAATTCCTTGCCACAGGCTTCGTTGGCCCAGTTTGTTTCTCTCTTAAATTAAAATTTAAAAGTTCACATTTACACTCACATACACTCACACTCAGAAACCTCTTCAGTCTTTTCAGGCCCTGACCTGAGAAGCTACCCCAATGCAGACTGGACAGAGGGCTCCCCACTCCCAGGGTTCCAAGTCTCCTAGAAGGATAGGACGAAATCCCAGGGTGATGAAAGCAACTCAAACAAATGTTAGTTCAAAAAGCACAAACAAACAAGCAAAACTTCAGCACTTTGCCTAGGGTTATTTTTCATTGAAATCACTTTCAACTTTTAGAGCTAACTAGCATGTACTGAGGATTTGCTCTGTGCCAAGTACTAAGCTTCGTGAGCCTCCAATCTTTAAAATCTAATACAGGTTTCAAAATCATAAACAATACCTTTATTGTGAGACACAGTGGAAACATTTTTTTTTCCCCCCCTGTGGATTAGTTTCTAACTTTATGTACTGAGAGCAATAACATCTCAGGGCCTGGCAATAAAGCATGGAAGAAATCAAACCCAAAAATAAGATGCTATCCTCGAGTATTATTTTGAGGCAACTACTAACAGATTTTTTCCTTTTGTCCATAGTGGGGGAAAAGTTTCTATTTTGGATTTAACTTCATTTTCACCTGAATTACGAGTAAAGTTCCCCTAAGTTTAAGTGCTTTATCTTTTGCTGCTGGTCTGTTTGAGTCCAAAGAGGGAAGGCTGACTTAAGTGGGTTCTATTATTACTGTGTAAATGCCCTCACCACCCTCTCTCTCCAGCCACTGACTGTGTCCAAGAAAAAGCTACTGCTGTCATAAAACAAGGAGACCTCACTGTTGTGACATTTCATTTATCTGGGCAGCAACATGCTTGAAAAGAGACTGCCTCATTCTGAGTAAAGTATGGAAGACAATCAAAGCCAGTTAAGCAAACCAGTGTTGACATATTAAATCATGCTTGAACCAAAAGAGCAAAAACAGATGACACACAAAACCTTCTAAAGAGAATTTTAAATAAATAAATAATACAGGTCAGCCTGGTTCTAAAAAAAGAAGCTTTTAGCATTGGAAAATACTGGGACTAGGTGAACAAGGGGAAATCTTTCACAGGAGCCAGTGAATATGTTGTTCCCTGATTGTGAGGTGCAAAACTAGAGTTAGTGCCGTAGAGGGAAGCATGAGGGAATACTGGGAAATTTGGGGGAAATCACATCACGTTACTTCTCAATCCATAAGATGGAAAATAAAAATTTGATACTCCTGTTTTTTATTTAAGAAATGTCTGAACAGAATCTTTTCCTCAGCACTTAGAATTCATCAGAGGAAAAGCCATTATGCATACGGAGCGGTGTATTATTAGGTTCCTGCACAATCACACAGCAGGAACTTTGGAGCATTCATTCTCTATGTCTGATTCCTGCTAACAATTCCATCAAAGAAATGGAGTTATCCATCAGTCAAATTATCATTTGCTCTAATTGTTACTTCCCCCAAACTGTGGCTCTTCTTTCTTCCCTTTCCTTTTCTTTTTAAAAACTATATATCAACAGCATTGAATGAGCAGGATATCTTCAAGCTCAGAAAAGATCAAAGCACATCAACAAATCACTTGAGTTCTTAAGGATGAACCCTACTGGTCAGCCATAAATGAAGACAAAGATTTAAACAACAAAGAGAATCAAATACTAGAGGATAAGATGTGATCTACATCCAAGACCAGAAATAATAAAAGATACAAAAGCATTTCCATAAAGAAAACCAGTTATGAGACCATGAATAACTATAATTTATATTTTTAAAGTAAAAGCTAATGAGTGATACAATTTTAGAGAAAAACTATGCTGGGGCTAGTGACTCCATGCCTTCCTGCTTTATAACAATAGGCATGTCCCTCTGAACTAATGTACAATCTAATTTAAAGGCAATAAATTATACTGTTTAGGTAAACAGCATACTTAATCTTTTTTCCTGTGAGTAGTATAAACTAGATATATAAATAAATCAATTAGATTGATACCTACAAATTAAACTAAGCATCTTATTAGTTGCTTAGAGACAGGCAGTTAAATAGATTTTTCAAGGCTAAACCATACAGGAGGTATACTACATAAATCTAAACATGTACAGCAGAAAATATTTAATGTATTAGTTGTAATAGAAATATGGTGTTAAGAAGAATCAGAGATTTTTACTTAGGATTACCATGGATGCTATTTGTAGTTACAAACTACAAATCAATTTGTGGTGAAGGGTGTTTACATACTGTTCAAAGTACAACAGTAGAATGGAGAATCTGAAATTAACATACTATTCTAATGTCAAGTTTAAAATGTGATGGCTGTGTGATCCTAGGCAGGTTAATACTCTCCCTACTTCCAACCTCTGGACCACAATTTACCACTTTACTGACGATCATAAAATTTACAATTAATAAGTTAAATCCTGATTAGCTCAAGTAATGGCACTGGATGTGCTAAAATTTAAATATGTCATTCCCACTCCCAAATTAAAGTTCTTTTTTTCTGCAAAGGGATAATTTTGTTTTAGTTACTGTGGTATAATAAAGAGTTTACAGTATAGGAAGATTTACATCAGTATTATGGTTCCATTTTTAGTACTGTGAAAAAATATGACTATTCTTATTTCAATAAAGAGCATATTAACATAGCACTTCTAAACTCCTGTCTTTTGTTTCCTTTATTCAGGATGAAACATTTATTATAATTACCAAGGTGGCTAATGACGTGAAAGTAAATTTTGCAGGTAACATTCAGTATGCTTGATGCTGAAATTGTTTTAAATAAAACAGTATGACTACTAGTTTCTGTTTTCAAATTTCAGAAAAAATTTTATACTCCTTTCTCAAAGCCAAGATGTCCTTTTTCTTGAAATTAATTTTTTAAATATTTATTTTTGAAGAAGTTTGAAATACTTCTGATAAAGGAATGTGGAAAGAACGTACAGAAATGGAAAATTATTTCCCAGTATTCTGTAAATCATTTTAATTCTAAAGAAACAAGCAGAAGAAGGAAAATAAAAGATATCCTTTTCTCTATCCATTTCCGTGTTAAAATGTCAATTCTCATTTCAAAAGGTATTTTACTTGCTAAATGTTCGTTTGATTTTTTTCAGCTGTTAAAACTTTACTAAAATAAAATGTTTTGACTAAAACATAAATGAAATGTATATTTGAAAAAAAAGGAATTGCTTTTAAGTTATGATAAAATTAATACCAATGAATTTTGGATCTGACAGGTGGAGAGTGTTTCAGACTGGGATCTATATATCTTTCACTAATTTTAGCTTCCTATAGGTCAGTAATAATTTTTCAACATTAAAACTTTTATATTTGGGCATTGGGTACTTAGGGAAATACAGACTGAAACTTAAGACTTTCCAAGTTCACCCAAGTCTTCTGGTTCCAACAACATGAAGTTCTAAGTAAAGCTGGAAATGCTCTAGGTACAAACATCTAGAATTCCTAAATTAACTGGAACAAAGTTTGGGGCTTCCCAGGTGAGGCAATGGTAAAGAATCCTCCTGCCACTGCAGGAGACACAAGAGACTCAGCTTCTATTCCTGAGTTGGAAAGACTCCCTGGAGTAGGAAATGGCAACCCAAACCAGTATTCTTGCCCGGAAAAGTCCATGAACAAAGAAGCCTGATGGGCTACAGTCAATGGGGTTGCAAAGAGTGGAACACAACTGAGCACGCACACACACACACAGACAAAGTCAATTTATATACCGGGACCCACAAAACAGAGGACAAAGCAGCGGCCAAGTACATTTCACAAATCTAAACCTAAATCAGCCTGCACTTATGAGAAACCTAACATACAGCAACCAGTATCCTACAACACAGCTTTAGTCAGTCCACCTTACCCTAGAAAGGATAACCTGCTAGCCTTGTAAGGAAATCCAGATCTCTTAGCCAATCATTTTCTGCTTCCATGCTGCCTCCTCTAATGCTCTAAAAATCTCACGATGCTCAAAATCCAAGAGAAGGGTCCTACAGGTGGTGAGGCATTATACTCCCATAATTCATGGATTATTTTCTCTTGAATAAAGGATATCAAACTTGTTACTAAATTGTTTGTTTTGCCATTTGGCAGGACTCATTTGCTATGCTTTGTTTTAATGCAGGGGAAATTTTAAGACAGCAATAAATTTGTAAATCTGGGAAAAGAAATCCACAGGCGGCAGAAAAGATAGACAGAGCTGAAGCATGGAGTGCTGCCTTTAATGCTGATCCTATCCTGCCTCTCTGCAGGCCAGAAGGGCTGAGAATGTGTGTGGGAAACTGTAGACTTGTCTTTTAACATTCCAGGGTCAAGTGGGAAGCCCTTCAGAGTCTGAAACTTTGAAGAACTGGCTGCACTCTTTAGAAGGCACTGAGGAGGAGGAGGTGGAGAAACAGAGGAGACTTTGAAAAGTTAGATAGAATAAGACAAAGCATTAATATGCTTATCATTTCTGTGTTGTTTATACAGGTTCAATCCTAAAGAAAATCAGCCTTGAATATTCATCAGAAGGACTGATGCAGAAGCTGA
This sequence comes from Aepyceros melampus, assembly GCA_006408695.1. Classification (NCBI taxonomy): domain Eukaryota; kingdom Metazoa; phylum Chordata; class Mammalia; order Artiodactyla; family Bovidae; genus Aepyceros; species Aepyceros melampus. Next base: position 68,730 of record SJXQ01011888.1, read on the forward strand.
AGCTCCAATACTTCGGCCGCCTGATACAAAGAGCCTACTCACTGGAAAAGACCCTGATGCTGAGAATACTGAGGTCAGGAGAAGAAGGGGGTGACAGAGGATGAGAGTCTGAGCAAACTCCAGGATATAGGGAAAGATAGGGAAGCCTGGTGTGCTGCAGTCCCTGGGGTTGCAAAGAGCTGGGACATGACTGAACGACTGAACAGCAGTAATATTTGGGTATAAATTAGACCGTTGGTAAGGTATAACCTATGAGCCAAATCCTTCCTGTCACCTGTTTATATAAATAATTTTTTATTGGAATACAGAAAAAAAAAAAAAAGACACTGGGTAAAATACTGCCATATACACAAGGAGAGCCAAAGAGGTTTATGAGTGTAGGACCTCTTCATGGGGTGGAGGGGGCACAGAGAAACTGGTCTTCAGGAATCAAAATCTGTGGCCTTCCCTGGATGAGGTTTTAGAGTACAAATTTACACAAAACACTGCTGCTGCTGCTGCTGCTGCTGCTGCTGCTGCTAAGTCGCTTCAGTCGTGTCCGACTCTGCACATCCCTGGGAATCTCTAGGCAAGAATACTGGAGTGGGTTACCATTTCCTTCTCCAATGCATCAAAGTGAAAAGTGAAAGTGAAGTCGCTCAGTCGGGGTCCGACTCACAGCCACCCCATGGACTGCAGCCTACCAGGCTCCTCCATCCATGGGATTTTCCAGGCAAGAGTACTGGAGTAGGGTGCCATTGCCTTCTCCAACATAAAACACTAAAAGCCACCAAAACTTAATCCAAACTATCATGATACTCCTTAAACTGGGCCAATGTTACAGTCACCTAAGGAGCTTAAAAAAGAATACTGCAGCTCTGGCCAGCACCACACAATGGAATAAGAATCTCTTCTAGGTTTGCCCAGCAATAATATGGTTTCAAATTATTAAAATTATTGTGCTGCACTTTAGAAGTGTACAGAAGAGAAGAATTAGATAAAAGCTGGTCCCAATAATCTCTTCAGTGGGAGGAAATGTTAAATCATGTGAATAACTTCTACAAGCCAATAAAAAAAAAGCACTACAAAAATGTAATTCATAAATTGGAGGAATTGGACATAAGCGCCATTTTGTGCCTTTTTCTCTATTGTGTTGTGGTTTGATTTTTCTCATAATTTGCCAACATTTTTTACTAATGACAACAGTAGAATGCATTGATATTTAATATGGCAATCCAAGGTGAAAAAGTAATTAGCAGAAAGAAAAAAGGAAACAATTTCATTAGGTCTAAAACTGTCAAAAGTTACATAATTACAATCTATATCAAAAGGTTATCTCTACAGGTCCCTTTTGTACTATTCAACATTACACCTAGGAGGAAAGTTGGACTCAATATGATTTTGTATTTGGCTGCAGTCACATAACTACCAAATGGAAGCATGAAATTTGAACTGAGAGCTGTATCACCTTCAAACCCAAAGTCCTCTATTTAGTGCATGCAAAAATCTCCTGGTCATTTCAGATCAATTTTGAGGTTTTAAGTGTACTTAATGATTTTATGCTAGTGTTGGCTACTTTGTTTTTTATCATTTGCATTCATTTCTTTTTTAATTTTTTGGTCTTAAGAATTTAAGAACACGGAGATATTTGTTGAATCACACTCTGTGAGTTTTCAACATTAAATTTTCCTGTACAAACAACTTTTCCCATGACAGCTATACTGATTTGATAACAGCTACACTGTTATCAAACTTGCTGAAAATTCCTCTGCTCCTACCTGTCTAATTTAAAAAAAAAAAAAACAAATAATAAAACAGAGGGACTATCTTTTTGTTTCCCAGCACATTAATTAAATTACAGAATTTAAATCAGTTCTGAATATAACAATTCAGATATATGGCAATATATAAAGCCTTTATCATTAAACATTGTTTCTCAGAATTATCATTCCATATTACTTTATGTCTGTATTTCTGTATTAATTCTATATATTTCTATATTAATTTATTATAACAAAAGTAGTCTACTCAATGAACATCATTTTAACAAATATTTTTTATCAAGAGATTTTTTGTATGAACCACTTGAACATAAATATAACAATTTTCCATCCAACAGGTCATAATGAAGTCCTGATCAATAATACTAAAATTCCTTTGCACAATAACAATATGGAATGTGCTATCATCATAAGACTTTCTAGAGACTGACTCAAAATAAAATGTACAAAGTAGTCATTACTATTACTGCAAATCTGAGGCACAGCATCTATTTTTTATATTTATTCTAAATATGGGATAGGAAAGGGAGACTCAAGACTTTGCCTAGTATACTCCTTGTATGAGTGAGAAAGTAGGAATGCAAAATCAGGATCAAAAGTTTGTCTAGGAGGGATTATGGAGTGTTTGCTGCATCTATGTCCTTTCTTTTACAGCCAAATCTCTATCTTTTTAAACTATGTACATATAGTTGAAGATTCACAAGTTACCAACAACTGCTGAAGCAATGAAACATTAAGTTCTTAAAAAAAAAAAAGGGGGTGTTATTCTTTCAATTGGTATAATAATTTGCAAGTTGCCATTCACCAGTATTACTCAGAAATAAACTGAGTTGTTTCATATTTGATATGCATCTATTTGACCCTAGGTACTATTAGCAATTCTCTGTCCTTAAGGTAAATATAATATATATATAAATAACTTCTTTTAGCAGTTAATTTTAGGGAGTAGAATCTCTTTTATTCTCAGATTTTAATATGCAAATACATTTTAATATAACTGTAGAAAGAAAAGAGCTATATCCAAAATTAATATAATATGATAGATCTCTGCACTGAAAGATTTCTTCTGCTTGTTAAGCTGTACCCTGTCCTCTTCATACAGCTTTTTTTCCACTCTTCCATTTTATCACCTTTCTAAACTTGCACACTCACCCTGCCAGTAACAACTCGCATAAGTTGTGACTGCAGGTGTGAGTCCATATGTATGTTTGTAAACTATCTGTCTGCATTCGTAGGATACAGGAACTGTATACACAGATTACAGTGCCTAGTATGATAACTCAAAGAATGAGTGATAATATCAAATGGGAGAGCAAATCTTTCATAAAGGAGGTTATAATATTTACACAGTTTTGACCACCTAATAAATAAAATGTAGGATCATCCTTTGATAAATGATACTATTCAAAGATATATTCTCTACTTTAAATAAACTAGAGAATTTTTCTAAGTCAAAGCAATCATGTATTTTCCAATAGACAGACACATATTCCTATAAATAATTTTACTTTTAATGAGAGAGCTAAGACATAGCTAATGTTTATTGAATAAGTACTGTTTTCTAGGCACTATTCTAAATAATTTTCATATAACATCTAATAGGATTGCTATGAGATATCTATTAACAGAGATGAGGAAAACAAGGAATAAAGAGATCTGATAACTTGGACATTGGTTATATAACTGATAAATGAAAGCAGCAAGATTTGAATCCAGGTATTCTGGTCCAGAATCTGCGTGCTTAAGAAACTATAGAGTATGTTGCCTCTCACCAGCAGCATATTTCCAGATATTCCATGTCTCTGTATTCAAGTTAAATTAGGCAAGTTTCAAAATGTACACCCATTTTAAGAAATGTACACTTCTTTCATTCTTTAGAAAATTGTCCACTTTTGCATAGGTAACTAATCTATAAATATATTTAATTTCAGCAGCACAGCTATTAATATAGGGAGAGGGATTATATTTCAGTTAGTGGTTCTCAACTAAGAGAGATTTTTCCCCGAAGCAACATTTGGCAATACTTGGAGGCATTTTTGGCTATTAAAAATCAGGAGCGGAGTACTAGATTAGTACTTAATCTAGTGACTGAGAGGCCAAAGTAAAAGTTGATCAGTCATGTCCAACTCTTTGCAACCCCAAGGACTATACAGTCAATGTAGTTCTCCAGGCCAGAATACTTTGGTGGGTAGCTGTTTCCTTCTCCAAGGACCATTCCGAAACCAAGGATCAAACCCAGGACTTCTGCACTGCAGGAGAATTCTTTACCATTTGAACCACTAGGGAAGCCAGGAAGCTGGTAAATGTCCTATGGTTAACAGGATCCCCCCAAACAACTAGTATTTGGTCCCAAATACCAATAGTACCAGTGTTTTGAAACCATGATTCGGGGGGTGAGGTGGGGGGGAAGCACACTAACATTTTAATATTAAACATAATATTAACATAAAAAGCCATAACATTTAATAGAATTAGTCCAAAGTTATTCAAGTGAGGAGGTAAAAAGAAAATCTATTATTCTCATGTGCATTACCTGCAAATAGATGAAATGACTTAATCACTTAATTGTATTAGTGGTGGTTCACAGCAATAGGACAGACAGACAGACACACACACACACACGGATTCACATACCATTGACACCAATCACTCTGTGATTTCAAAATCACAGTCTTTTGTTAAAAATTTTAAATCAAAATTAGTTGCCTTTGTTGCATAAAGGAGCATACCAAATAGGACCAAAGCTCAACCCCTTTGATGCTTTTTGGTAATATGCCTAATTAAAAATAACTAGGCTCTCCAATGCATAATTACACGAACACCTAATACTCTAAATTTCCAGCCAATTTTGTTTCAAACATAAATATGCACCAGAAGTCTGAATGATCGACATACTTCTCCCTGCAGTATCTTTACTGTTTTTGAATCAAGGCTCCTTCTTGAGCTCAGTATTTTCACTACATTTCCTTGCTGTGCAATCATTTCCCAGTTGGACAATTAATAAGTGCTTTTTCTCCACAGCCCATGGCATGTAACCCCCCTTACCCTGTATTTGAGCATGCACTATATACCTTCTTCACTCACTGGTTTTGGCAGTGACCCACAGTCTAAATCTCTTTCCTCCATTTGATATAAGTGAAACTATAATTATCTAGGGGTAATTTCAAATTACTACTTCATTCCACTAACAACTGATGAAGATTAGTGGTCTTGCCTTGCATCTGAGTAAGTCAGCAACATAATCACAAGAGAACTCAGCAGGCAACATTTGATTCATGTGAACTCAATTACTTCTGTCAAACATATTCACTTCAATAAAAAGCAGAAACTTCCAAAATGGGTTTTTAACTAACAATTTTGTACTCAGAAAAAAATTTCACATGACTCTTAAGGGAAAAATAGCATGAATTCTCTCAAAATAATAATAAATAATAAGTATGAAAACATGCTTTTATAAATGGAGTTAATATATTATTAGTACCTGAAAATAAAGAATACTTCAAAAAAATAAATTTGAATACTTAAGGCAGTTTATTATAGGAAATTCAGGCATACAAGTAAGCCTTCAAAAAATAAATGGACTCTGTATTTTAAGTTGATAACAGAAACCAGCATATACGGTTACCTTGTTAAAATCAGATAATTATGGAAAAGGTAGTTAAATTCTTATAAAGGAAGTTAAATAAGGAGACATGGAGATGATAGATCATGATCTGCTATTGATTAATGGACAGGGACTCCTGAATCACTTCTTAGTTGTCTTCTGGGTTGAAGACATATGTTAATGAGCTGCCTAGCATTATGCTTCTTGAAGGTTTAGTTACTAAGAGATGGTGGGTCAGGTCTATAATGCCCTCCATGTGTATCAGGTCACATGAAAATGATCTGACAGCAACTACTGGTCACCTCCTAGTAAATCTTAATATATGACAATCATTACAATAGGTTTACTCAACTTTAGCTTCTTATATTTATAGCCTTATTAAATCACAACATATTTTGATTATCAAAGAAACCAAGTAATTAAATGTAAAGTATGTAATAAGGCTATATTTATAAATAAACAAATTTTAGCATGTGATGCTTTGAAGTCTACAAAAATCACTAAGATGACCTCTATAACAGATAATATAACATATGCCAATCATATACCATTTAATATTTGAAACTTTGAAAATTTGGCCTGGGAATCTACAGACTAAGTAAAGATTAATTTAAAAGACATTTGTCAATTTTGTGACCAATGATGTTTCCTACAGGTACATACAAAGGTAAACAAAATGACTTACTTAAAAATAATAATTTTAACATAGTATTTATAAAATAGATAACTTTCAAACTGTGGTGTTGGAGAAGACTCTTGAGAGTCCCTTGGACTTCAAGGAGATCCAACCAGTCAATCCTAAAGGAAATCAGTCCTGAATATTCACTGGAAGGGTGATGATGATGCTGAAACTCCAATACTTTGGCCACATGATGGCAAGAGCTTACTCATTGGAAAACACCCTGATGCTGGGAAAGATTGAAGGCAGGAGGATAAGGGGACAACAGAGGATGAGACGGTTGGATGGCATCACTGACTCCATGGACATGAGTTTGAGTAAGCCCCAGGGGTTGGTGATGGACAGGGAAGCCTGGCATGCTGCAATTCCTGGGATCATAGAGTCAAACACAACTGAGCAACTGTACTGAATTGAACTGAGAAAGCTAATAGGAGCAAAGCCATGCAGGATCTTAGGCTATTTTATAAACTTTATATGAAGGAGACAATTATGTGTGTATATGCACACACATACACACACACATATATATACACACATATATATACACACATACATATACATTTGAGTAGAATTGATTCGCAATGTTGAATTAGTTTCAGGTGTACAACAAAGTGAATTAGTTATTGCATATACATATATATGCACACTTTTTTAGAATCTTTTCCTATACAGGCCATTACAGAATAGTGAGTAGAGTTTCTTGTGTTATACAGTATTTCCTTATTTCCTTATTAGTTATCCATTTTAAATACAGCAGTGTGTTTATGTCAAATCCAATCTCCCAGTTCATTCTTAAAAATAAAAAAAAGGAAACTACTGAAGTACTTTAAGTGTTTTGGAATTAGGCAGGGACTGGGAGGATGGGTTTGTGCAACTACCAGATTTGTATTTTTGTAGAGGTGACACACTCACATGGCTCAAAAACCAAAAGTATATAAAAATCTATTTATTATTTAAAAATAAGGTTTCCAACAAGATATGCTTACAGATTGGAGGGAAAAGGAAACAGAGAGAAGTGGATGATTTTATGAGAGCTGGGTGGGAAATTTATAAATACTTTATGAGTTATTGAAACTAGGAAGTGAGCAGGAAGGATATGTCAAGAACGATTCTTAGATTTCTGACCTACCAAGGATATTTCCAAAACAACAAGTGGGGACACTCAGAGGTTTGTAGAAGCACATTAAAATTGAAGAAAGAGTTATAGTGGAATTTTATATGACACACACACACACACTCATACATTTACATTTGCACATACATATTATGAATAGGTTTATACACATATATTTATTTATATGGGACCATCTGTGACACCCTAATTTTCCAAGACAAACCTTCAACATTTATTTATTCACTCAGTAAATTATTTACAGAATAAATGTTTGAAATTCCTCATAAAATGGCCACGTATCATTGGTACATGGGAAAACATCAAGAGGCACTATTCACACAGACTACATTGTGTAGAACATCTTCTGGGGCTGTGTAGTCTACTGCCTTCATGACCCCACTGCCTTCGATCCTCCTGCCAGAGTGGGGTAATAAGCACATTAAGACAGAATCCAGCTGAATGAAGTTTCTACCACGTGGCCTCTCCTTTTTCTCTCAGGCCTCTACTCAACTACTAAGAGCATGAGAGGAGAAAGACGCAGTGGATGCATGCACTAAAAGCATCCTGTCAGAATACTACTCTGCCCAGGTATTTTCATGATAAGCACCTGCAGAATATTTTAATCCCAGCAACAATAAAAAATTATCCTCTGAATGCAAAGGTCCTTTATACCCTGTACCAATCTGGATGAAGACAAAGGTCATTGTGTTCTGTACTAAAGTTGCCACATATCATTCATGAAAATGATATAAATAGATAATCAAATATAGCACGCTGTCTTATAATACTGGTAAACAAATTCTTAGAAATAATAAGATTTTATAAGCATTTTAGGGAAAACAATGCAATGTATTCAATGGATTATGTTTAACTCCCACTGCTGATTCTACAGTTACATATATCTTCACCCAGGCCAAGAAGGTTGCTCAAAAAGAAAAGTTAAGGTAATGTTAGTTAAAACTTTCCTTTAAATTCAACCCTAATTATAAAGTCTGATTAATTTCCTTGACAAACTTAAAGGCATATCTGAAACATAATTTTTATTTAATAAAAATTTATATATAAATGAATAGCAAGCTGTAGATACATGGAGAAATAATCATGCCCTTAATTGTAGATGGTATACAAACATGAAGTGATGCAAATATGGTGCAATGCATTTCTAGAGATACATAAGCAACATCAGTATGATTTACAGATTAGTGTTGTTTCCCTGGATCTACAATCTACAGTGAAGCCTGAAGAAACCTGAGCAAGGGTGATCCACATTACATACTGAATTTAGAAAATAAATTGTACCTGAAGCTACCAATGGGCATAGGGGACTTCTCGGTATTTGATTTTCTCTTCAGTTAAGACACATTAACTCTCATTACCTATTTGGTATGTGCATATCATGGTGAAAACAAGTTCGGGTTCATAAGGATTAATTTTTTCCCTATAAGGAAAATGTGTTTTCTTCCTCATAAGCTGTTCTTGACTTTGACATAAAGTACTATCCTGGTTCATCAAGCCACTGAGGAAGATCCAAGTTTTAAAGGGCAAGTCACCACACTGTGGACAAAATAAGAGTATTTTCAAATGAAAAAGAAGCATGCATGATCAAGTTTCAATTTATTTTTTTTCAAGTTTCAATTTAAAAGAAAAATTAAAACAGAAAAAATAAATCAAGTGCAAACTGCTTTGAAATGACCTTTCTGTATTGGTTCTATCTCCAAACAGTTACTTTCTTGGGCACCACTTATTATACATTTATAGTTAACCTGTAAATTCTTAAAAGCAAGTACATAATAGCTATTATATGCACACAACACAGTAAACTAAGTCCTGTCACTTTCCACACATGTCCAGTGAAGTTCATATGGAGGAACTTATACCTAAAGAATTTTTAAAAGGCAGTTAAAGGCATGCCAAAAGTCTCATCCAAGTTTACATTTGAATTTCATATAACAAGATTATTATTTTTCTCTTCAGAGAGACAGAGTCATAATAGAGTAGCAGATAAACAAAGAAATAATCCCCTGATGTGAGTTGTTCAAAAATAAAAGTTCTGAAAGCAAAATGAATATGAAATACTACACTGCAAGTAAGATACTCTCTGAGTACTAATTATGTATATCCAGTAGAATATAACTTCAAATCTTTCATCACTGCCAGAAGTTTTAAAATTCTGAGAGGAGAGAAATCAAACTTGAAGAGAAATAATCTCCATAAATTAGCAAAGTAAAAGGTCATTTGCTCATAATCACTAGAAGATATACATATACATGATCCAAGGGAAGCAGACAGCCCCTGCAGTTCTGCAGGCAGACTCTTACCTTGACACGTGCCGTTTTTCTCTTCGTATCCTGCCTTGCACATGCATTTCCCAATGGGTACCAGCCACTCCCCTTCAGCGCTGCAGTGCATTTTGGGTGGTTCATCTGTCACAGAATGGTTGACACAGGAGCCTGCCACTTCAAGTAACTGTGAAGAATCAGCTCCAGTAATTGTGTCAGGGAAGACAGCTAAATGTCGTACCACAGAAGGGCATTTTTTATAGTACACTCGCACTGAAACAAGAGCAATGCAAGCACCCACATCTTGAAAAGCGAGATAAAATCCCTTTTTGCTTAGAGGTCCTACATCTCTGACCTCTGTATTTAGTTTCATGACACGGTCACCAAGATCAAGTTCTGTAAAGCTTTCATCGGCAGCAATGGTACAATTTTGATGTACTGGTTTTCCTTGATGTTTCTCCCATTCTCATTATCTGACTCAAAGTAATACATGTTGAAAGTCTCCTTGCAGGTCCCCAGTCCTCCAGGAAGACTGTTGCAGTCCCGCAGAGTAAATTTGAGTTCTATGAAGATTCTGGAAGCACCTTCGTTGGAGATCCAACTGGTCAAAAGCCAGTTATTCTGGTTTTGTTCCATAACTTTGCAAACTTGGTATGTATGGATAGGGGCATAATTTTCATCAACTTCACCAATCTCTTCCCACTGTAGAATATAAAGTAGAAAAACAAAAAAGGAAAAGATGATTAGAAAATAACCAGCAAGATAAAAGAAAATTAATTCAGATGTAAAATTTCTGCAGCCTCAATATACAGCATTGAGAGGAGATATACAATTAAAAAAATTTTTTAATTGATTTTTATTTTTTAGTTTGTTTCGCTTTACAATACTGTATTCGTTTTGCTATACATTGACATGAATCAGCCACGAGTGTACATGAACTCCCAATCCCGACCCCCACCTCCCCTCCTCCTGCCCCACACCTTCTCTCTGGATTATCCCCGTGCATCAGTCCCAAGCATCCTGCATCCTGCATCAAACCTAGGCTGGCGATTCGTTTCACTTATGATATCATACATGTTACACTGCCACTCTGCCAACTCATCCCACCCTCTCCCTCTCCCACAGAGTCCAAAAGGCCGTTCTATACATCTGTGTCTCTTTTGCTGTCTTGCGTACAGGTTTATCATTACCATCATTCTAAATTCCATATATATGTGTAAGTATACTGTATTGGTGTTTTTCTTTCTGGCTTACTTCACTCTGTATAATCGGCTCCAGTGTCATCCACCTCATTAGAACTGATTCAAATGTATTCTTTTTAATGGCTGAGTAATACTCCATTGTGTATATGTACCACAGCTTTCTTATCCATTCATCTGCTGATGGACATCTAGGTTGCTTCCATGTC
>SJXQ01011889.1:11565-64612 GCA_006408695.1 Aepyceros melampus
TAGGTGCCTCCACGACTGGCCTCAGCGGCCCAGGGTTTCTTTCCAGCTCACCCCATGCTGGGCACTTCAAAGGGGCAGAAGGGAGAGGCCAGCCTGGCCGGGCAGGCCTGGGCCTCCTGCTCCCAAAGCCGCCACCAGAGGTGGAAAAACACCTTGAGAATGTGGCCAGTGGAGTCAGGTTTTTGGAATCTGGCGCTGTGGGGAGCCCTTGGTATGGGGTCTTTCTCTGGCAGCCTTGTTTCACTGGCTTTGTTTGGAGCCGGAGCTCAATATGGCCCAGTTATTTAAATCAGTGTCTTTCAAGTCAGTAATAATAATAATATCCCTTGTACGAGGACATATGTTACTGAATTCAGAGCGTGTCCCCCACCCACTCTGCCCCCAGTGACTTTTCTGTCTATCTAGCCAGGTGGGAATGTGAGCAGGTATGAGCAGCTCTTATAAGTCTTTCAAGTGGGAGGAAGCAAGAGAAAGAAGAGCTTCTGGGGCTCAGCTCATAGCTCTTTTCCTACTCTCTCTAAATTCTCACAGTGACACTAAGAGTTGGGCGTTTGGTCCCATTTTACAGATGAATACACTGAGGCTCTAAAAAGATAAATAAATAACATAATAAATATAATATGTTTTTTTATATTTATTATGTATTATATATTTATTATACATTAAATAAATAAAGCAAGCCTGCCCAAGATCACCCAGTACTTCCACTTGCAGACCTTAATGTTGTTCAGCCACTCAGTTGTGCCCAACTCTTTGCTACCTCTTGGACTGCAGCACTCCAGGCTTCCCTGTCCTTCACTATCTCCCAGAGCTTACTCAAACTCATGTCCATTGAGTTGGTGATGTCATCCAACCATCTCATCCTCTGTCACCCCTTTCTCCTCCTGCCCGCCATCTTTCCGAGCATTAGTGTCTCTTCCAGTGAGTTGGCTCTTTGCATCAGGTGGCCAAAGTATTGGAGCTTCGGCATAAGTCCTTCCAATGACTATTCAGGGTTGCTTTCCTTTAGGACTGATTCTATTAGAACCCCATCAGACTCTGAGTTTTGTTAATTTGCTGGACATCTCCATTCCTCAGTTTCCTCATCTGGAAAATGAGGCTATAGTAGTACCTATCTCATGGGAGTTTGGGGAGGGTGCATTGAAATCCCCATCAAGGGCCTGGAGTGTGCATAGTAAGCATGCAAGCAACAGGAGCTGGTGTTCTTGGGAACGTTGAATGGTCTGGATTCTGGTCTAGACTCTTTCGACTCCAGAGCCTGTGCTCTTTCACTTCATGATCAAATCAAGTAAAACTCTGTAGGGTTGCTGAGGAATGATTAGTCCAACCTGCCTGGTATAGATTTGGGGAAGGGATCCAGGGAGGGGAAGGTGAAGGTGAAGTCGCTCAGTCGTGTCCGACTCTTTGCGACCCTGTGGACTATAGCGTAGAGGTATTGGCTGCAGGTGAGTGGCATATGGGTATAGGACCCAGAGATGTCTCTGAGGGCCGTACTCCCCTGTCTTCAGCAGGTGTTGGGGTATGAGGAGGTGTGGGTGTATTTTGCTAGGTTTTGCCTAATTGTGGAGACCCACTTCCTCACTTGATACTGGGCCATATTTTGTATCTTTGAAACACTCTCAAGGGTTTCCCAAGGCCCTACTAACACTACCCCACGTGGCCCTTAGGAATGACCTAAAATTGGCTGCATGGTTGCTTTTATGTTTGCAGTGACCCCAGGTGCCTGCCCTGGCCAGAAGGCATCAGTCTTTCCTGGAAGGATGAGGCTAGGGGTAAGGGGGTGCTCTCCCTTCCCTCGAGGCCAGCGTGAGTCCTGCATGGGGTTACCCCTTGTGGGAGAGGAAGGTATAGGGCATTTAACCCTTGGGAACCCACAGGGTGTAGAGAGACGGGACAAAAAGGCACATCAGAGGACCTCACAGTGCCTGGCAGCACAGCTTGTCATCCCATCTGCAGAGGAACGGATTGGTTATTTTTACCACATGGGCAAAAAAGTGCTCTGAGAAGTGGCTGGAGGTACAAAACCATGTGTGCAGTTGGGTATTTGCAAATCAAATCCTATGGAAAACGTCCCTTGCGGTCAGCTTAAGTAGGACCCCTCCATAGCCATTTGGCAGAGCGAAGACTCATACTTTGTGACGGGCACTCACTGTTCCACTCATTGGAACCACTGGGTGAGATGGTGCTGACCCTCCAGGGGTTTAGTCACCACTCCCACTCCTACTTTCCCTCCCTCCTTCCCTGCTTTCCATTCATCATATATTAAGCATCCTTATTCCCTATGCTCACAATGGGCACAGAACTGAACAGGGCAGGAGTCCCATGTTAGAGATGAAGAAGCAATGCAGTGGACACCGGCAGAGGGGTGCCCATGAAACTTGGCTATAGCCTTGGCCCTGATACTAACTGACTGTGTGAGCCTGGCCAAGTAATCGACCTGTGCTGAACCGTCATTTCCCAGATGGGGACATTGAGCTGAACCATGGCCTTGGTCACAAGGCGTGGAGGCACATCTCAGACTGGCTTGGGGATAAACCTTCAGGCGTGGCTGGAGCCTTCAGGGTTCCCCCTCTCATTTCTTCCCATCTCTGCTTTCCTCTTGGCTTCTTTCTCAGCCAGGCTCTTCCTAAGTTTGGGGCAAGCTAATCCCCCTCCCCTCAGGGCTCTACACTCAAATCCTCCTTGCTGAGGTGGAGCGTCTCTTTTCTGCAGTGTAAGAAAATCTCAGGGCTTGCTCCGACTGGCCCAGATTGGTGACGTGTCCATCTGTAAACCAGTCTCTGTGACTGGGGGATGCCCTCTATTTGGCCAGGACTGGGGAATCATGTAGAAGGGTGTTTGTTCAAGGGAGATAGGGTTTTTCTTATGGAAGGTGGGCACGGGTGCTGGACAGGCTAAGAAGCCTGGAGCACTCTACCTCAATCATTGTTGTTCAGTTGCTCAGTCACATTTGACTTTTTGTGACCCCATGGACTGCAGCATGCCAGGCTTCTCCGTCCTTTGCTATCTCCTGGAGTTTGCTCAAACTCATGTCCATTGAGTCGATGGTGCCATCTAACCGTCTCAACTCTGTTGCCCGCTTCTCCTGCCCTCTATCTTTCCCAGCCTCAGGGTCTTTTCCACTAAGATTGCTCTTTGCATCAGGTGGCCAAAGTATTGGAGCTTCAGCTTCAGCATCCATAAGCTTCCTTTGCACTTGGCTCATGCATCACCCATGCTCTGGAGCCCCACTACCTGGACTCTCATCTCAGTTCTGCTTCTCACATATTATGTGACATTGGGCAAGTTACCTATCTCTCTGGGTTTCTGTTTCCTCTTCTTTGGAGTGGAACCAACAATAGTACATATGCCTCACAGGGTTGTTATGAGAATCCTATGAGTTAACCCATAGAAGGCACCCAGAGTAATGCTTGGCACATAATAGGCACTTAAATAAGTGTTAGCTATTACTGTTTTCAGCTTCCCTGGTGGCTTAGCAGTAAAGAATCTGCCTTGCCAATGCAGGAGATGTAAGTTCGATCCCTGGGTCAGGAAGATCCCCTCAAGAAGGAAATGGCAACCTACTCCAGTATTTTTTTGCCTGGAGAATTCCATGAACAGAGGAACCTGGTGGGCAATAGTTCAGGGGGTCTCAAGAGTTGGACAAGACTTCGCGACTAAACCACCACCACCTTACTGTTTTCATTCATTCGTTCACTTATTCCTTTAGTCTTTTGTGCTCAGATAAGTGAATAAACCATAGTCTCTGTTCCATAAGGGAGCTCACTGAGGCATTCTATGGTGATTTTTGGCTCATTTATTCAGGAGATAGTTACTAAGCACTTGCTGTGTGCCAGGCACAGTGCTATGCTATGGGCACAGGGGTGAGGTATCTTTGATAATTCTTCGTTTCCCATCTAAACAGCATGGACGATAATATTTTCTACAGAGAGACTGCATAAAGAAAGTAGACGTGGACATGTGCTAAAAATCTGAAAGTGGCCTTTTATCTCGTAGGTTGCCAGTGGGTGGGCATCCACCCACCTGTCAGTGGTTGTACACCAGTGCTCAGCCCCCTCCTTGTCCCTTTCTGGAGCCTTCTTTCCTGTAGGCTAATCCCTTCCATTTCTGTGCTTGCTGCCAGCAAGACGGATGGGGTGGCTTCAGGCCTTCTCTGCTCTGGAGGGAGCCTGCAGGTGCCAGTTCTTGGTGGGCACCACTGGATCCAGTGGATCCGGTTCGCTGGCCCTCTGGGGCTTGCTTCCTTGTGAGGTCTTAGGCCTGGCTCCACTGTGGCCTCGCCGGATCGCTTCCCGCAGCTCTGTGCTCCAGAGGTGCCTGCCTGGGTTCTGAAGGAGAGAGGATGGGGAAGAAGAAAACCTCTCCTGTTCTCCCTTCCAGCTCATGGGTGGGGCTGCTCACACGTGAAGTGTTCTGCATAAGAAATGGGGCAGTGGGGCAGCAGGACCGTTTCTTTAGCATCAGGAGAAACGAAGCAATTATTCCGCGCCTGGCTTCAAGCTGAAAGTCATCCCAAAGCCCCTTACCTTGTGCCAGCCACCCTGCCGGCCCCTTCTCAGATGCCCCTCTGACCCCTTCTCAGATGCCCCTCTGACCCCTTTTCAGATGCCCCTCTGACCCCTTCTCAGATGCCCTCTGACCCCTTCTCAGATGTGTCATCTTGTAACACCCTCAACCTCCCTGTTGGATATGTACTTTGGGGATCCTTTATTTTTACCCATCAAGAAACTGAGGCCCAGAGATAGTCAGTAACTGGCTCAAGCACACCCAACCAGGTGGGAAACCACGCGTGTCTGACCACAGAGTCAACTCTTGGCCACCGAGGTGTACTCCCCTGTGGAGAGAACGTTTGCAGAGACTCAAGTGTCTTCCCAGCTCTTTGTACAGTTAGAAATTTCAGAATTCCGAAATTGCCGAGAAGGCGAGGGCCCTGGTAAGACTAGAGTATATCTTTGTAGTACAGACTCAATATATGCATGTGTTGGCCCAGAGGACATCTTTATGGGCCACGTTCACACTTCTTTCTGAAGGACACCCCTGTCCTGGTCTGAGCAAATCCCTCCCCACTAAGGAGCTGCCACTGCAGACCCTGTCCTGGTGACCAGAGGCCAGAGTCAACAGCAGAGGGCCTGCTTCCGAGAAGGAAGTAATCAATGGCCCTGGTGAGATACCTGGGTCTCAGGCTGGAGCCGTTGGCTTCTGGGGGAGGTGGCCCCTCCTGTCTGCATGCACTCCCCAGTGGCTGCGTCTGGCAAGACAGGAATTGGTCAGCAGGAGTTCATTAAGTGTGCCCGCAGACCTCCTGGCCCCTCTCTGCAGTCCCCTCCTCCCCCCTCCGCTGCCCTCTCCAGCCGAGGAGCGCTGGGGAGTCTGCCCCCACCCACCCCTCTGGCTGCTCTCCTGGGCCACAGCTGGTTGCATTTCTGCTGGGTCTTCCCCAGGCCTGGGCCTGGCACACAACTCAGTCTTGGGCTGTGGGGAGTAGCGGGGGAGGAAGCTCCCTTGCTTTTCCATTTTCCTTATTTGAAAGCTGATGGCTGACATGTCCTGTGCTCTGGCAGGAAGGAAGAGGCCCTCTCTTTGGACCCTCTTGTTTCACAGCCTCCATCTCCCTCTCCACAGAGCCTTGTTCTCGCTGGGAAGGATGTTTAGTGCCACAGTCTGTGTGCCCATGTTGGGGATGGCTGGGCACTGCCTAGAGTTCTGTTTGGGGGCATGAATAACTCATCTGCTTAATCCAACAGGGCCTCATTGCTGCCTCCTCCAGAACCTCTCTGGAATGCATTTTCACGAGAGCTATTTATTATTATTATCATTACAGCTCTTATTAATGGTGATGGGGTGGGAGCTCTGAGGAATCTATGGGGTACGACATCACACCATGGAAAGGAAAGCAGATCGATGGATCTCTTCAATGCTGGGCTCAGGTTCTTTCTCTGCCCAGAGTCTGTGATCTTTGGCAATGAACCTATTTGTGAGCCTTAGTGTACCCTTCTGTGAAATGGGGCCATTGAAGACTCACCTGTGTGGTGATGGGAGATTCAGAGGGGTCATGAGTGTGAAGGGCCAGCACACCGCTTAGCACTCTGGGGCTGCAGCCAGTGAATGGTGATTCTGTTTTTTTCTTAGCCTGAACAGGGCACCCCAGAGGGACCAGAGGGAGTGGGGCAGGGTGTGGAGAAAACGGAGCCTTCCCGGTGGATGGTGGATGGAGCTGCGCAAAACATTGCAGGCTGCAGAGCCTGGGTGGACCCCAGCGAGGTGCCACCCATGGACCTGTAACTGTTGAGCTACCTGTGTCAGAGCTGAGTCTCCGCCCCAGGAGCCTGTGGGGCCTTGTGGGGTCCAGAGATGTGGCCACTGTAAGGGAGGGCCCACCCCGGGAGGGCCCACCCCAGTTTTTCTGTCTAGGGAAGGACACCGCCCAGCAGCTCTGCACAGACCCATCTCCAGCTGGCCACCTCCTCCAGCAACACCCCAGCCTGTTGCTGCCCTTTGTCAAGTTATGTAAAGATGCCAACCAAGATGCCACAAGCCTTTGGGACTCCTGCCGAGTGCCACATGCAGTTTGCTCACTCTTAGGGTCTTCTGGCCTCTTCCAGGGCATTCTCGAGTGAAGGGAGAAGGACCAGGTCTTCTCTTATCTTCCTGATACTGTGGGCAGCTCCGAACCCCTGCAGGTCACAAGGAGGAGTCATCCTAGGGAAGGGGACATTGAGCGTTTCTGAAAACACTGTAGGAAAATTCTCTAGGGAAGCAGCATGTCCTTGCCCAAATTCTTTGTTATACAGCACCAGCTGGGACCCATGTCCTGACGAACAGGAGCAAATGCCACTAGTCCCGCACCCAGGCCTCCAGGGCCTCCTCCTGTGTCTGTGTTCACAGCCAGGATCTCTTGAGGTCCTGGGGTGCTGGCTGCAGGAGCCCAGTGAGGGCCAGCCTGTCCCAGCCCAGCTCAGGCTCATCCTGATGTCTGTAGTGCAGCCACGGTCAGGCTCCCAACCCTCTGGGAGCCGCAGGGCTACCCTGAAGGTATTGAAAGAAAAAAAAAAAATCCTACAACTTATACCTGTCTTCTGTATCACCTGTGAATTTGTAAGTTTTTTTTTTTCTATTTCAGTGAGTCACGCGTTGATCACACAATTACACCCCATGTTTGAGTACAGGCTTTAAGAGCATCACTGCTTTTGCCACCCTGTCCAGGCATTTCTTCATCTATGAAATATACCTGGATTCTCATACCTGGGAAAGACCCAAACCTCATTCAGCCTCCGGGAGAGCCGCCTGACTGGCCAGCAAGATGTCTTCAGAATGGAGACCTGCTGTCGGCCTCCTGGGCCCCAAGCTGAGACTTCCCTCCACCAAGCAAAGGGCGGGCTCCCATGTGTCTTTTCTGTTGCAATTATCTCCCTGACTCCTCCCCCTGATACAAAAGGCCCAAGTTTGGGTCCAGAGTAAGTTATTTGTAATGCATTTTCAGAGTCCATATTGCAATATTAGCCATGACTGTCTGCTGTGTAAAAAAAGGGGGAGTTTGCGTTTGAAGTTTAATCCAGCTTCTACTTAAGCTCAGTCCCTGGGCAATCCTTTTTTCTGCCGCTGAGCTCAAACAGCCGGTCCTCAGGTTTGATCTGCTGCCCCACGGAGCCCTGCCCAATGTGAATTTGAAGAGTTTTTTTTTCCCCTCTCAACCAGGGAGACTTGCAAAAAAAAAAAAAGTCGGTGTGGTCTGCAGTGACGGCCCACCGTGGGTCCCTCCATGAGCCTCTCTGCTGCTGGGGGCTGGGCCCACCTGGCTTCCAGCCTTCCGAGGTGGGGGCCGAATCCCCTCCTGGGGTCTCCGAGGAGCCCCTTTGAGCTCTCGCTGCTGGTGGACGGCAAGCACTGGGGAGTCTGGGAGTCCTGTCTGGCATGTGGGGGGCAGAGAAAAAGGAGGGAAAAAAGAGAGGAAAATGAAAGGCTCGAGTTTGTCGGGAACTGGTGCTGGCGGTGGAAACAGGAGCCTCAGCAGGACAGAACCTGGTGGCCTTCAAAACTTCTCTTCTCCCCTCTCGCCACACGACTCGGAGGATGCAGGCAGTAATTAAAGGCCCCCCTGGCTCCTCATTTTCTGTGCCCATGTCTTTGATCTGGCTCATGTTGGGCGGCTATTTTCATTGTTCCTGCCTTTCTTTCATCTTTTTTGATGGCAGAAATGATGATCTTTGATTCCAGAGTCGGAGGTGGGCAGGAGAGTGTTACAGGTCTTACATAATGCATCTTTCACATCTTATTTTTAAACGTGGGCATAATCAGGGCTGGGCAGAGGCTGGGCTTGATTTTAACCCATGTTCGGGGAGAGGCGGTTGCCTGCCCCCGTGGCGCTGGCCTGCGGGTAGGTGGGGACAGGCAGTCGTGTGCAACTGAATGAAAATTACTAGAGGAAGCCTTTACCCCTCCAACCCTTTCTAAATATAACCTGAAGGGAGTTTTTCCTAATTGTTCCCTTATGGCCAAAGATGTGCTGAGAGTGAGCAGGACAAGGGAGGTTTAGCCCGCAGAGCCCGGTTTCTCTTGGTGGCTATGTGGGAGGCCTGCACACTGTTTATTGGTGGATGTTAATAAACTATAAGAGACAAGCCACAGGAGGAGGTATATGAGCTGGTAGCTCAGGTAGCTGAGATAAAATGGAGACGTCTGGCCAGAGGACGGGAGGTGGGAGGCAGAGCCTGGGTGTCAGTCTGGCCTGTCTGCACATCCTTTCCTGCTCATCTC
The DNA here is from genome assembly GCA_006408695.1 of Aepyceros melampus. Classification (NCBI taxonomy): domain Eukaryota; kingdom Metazoa; phylum Chordata; class Mammalia; order Artiodactyla; family Bovidae; genus Aepyceros; species Aepyceros melampus. The sequence goes on from SJXQ01011889.1 coordinate 20,320, forward strand.
CAGAGCACACTCGGAGGGCTTCCCAGTAAGGGCCCTGTGGCATGGACAGAGATGAGAAGATGAGGCCTTGGTGATAAGAAGCCTGTGATCCAGGCCTGCAAGGGGGACGTGTGTGGCTGATGCTGGAACCACAAGCTCAGATGATGATGCTGGGGGCCGGGCAGGTGAGGAGGCCGGGTGGAGCTGGGTGATGGAGATCACGTGCCTGTGAAGGGGAACGGCTGCTCCCCAGTTCCTGTCACTGGCTGCCTTGCTGGAGGCTGGATCTAGTGTGGCCCATGCTTCCAGATTTCCACGAGAAGCCAGAAATTCAGGTCTTGATGGGAAGTCTCTCAGAAGAGATGAGAGGAAGAAGGCTTTCTTGGTCAGAGGACAGTGCTGGCAAAGGCTAGGAGCTGGGGAAGGCCTGTGCCTGGAAGGAGTGAGAGGGTGTCTGGTCCCCAGCTGCCAGAGCAAGGTGGGGGCCAGCAGGACAGGCTGGAGGGGCCAGGGCAGACGGAGAAGGGCAGTGGCTTGAGAGCATCCAGCTCCCAGGTGGATGTAGGGCCTTCCTGGCGATGAGTTCTTTGGGACTGGGAGAGTTCTGCATGTGATGTCTGAGGCCAAGTGTCACCCCTACTGGGTGCCTGGCGCTCATGAGGGTGTGGGCCCACCCTGCTAGCAGGGGGACAGGTTCCTGTGAGAACCGCCTCATACTTTTGGCTGGTGCTGATGGTTCATTCCTGGGAGGGTCCGAGGCTGGCCTTCCTGCCTGTCTACTCCAGGCTCCAGTAGCAGGATTTTCACACACTGCATGCTTCGCTAGGTATTCACTGGGTGCCTCCTGTGTGCCAGGCTCTGTGCCGAGTGGTGGGTGTCCTTCGTGGGGAGCAGGACAATTGACAAGTCCCCACGTGACTACATGTATCCTCAGGGGCCCACATACATCCAGAAGGTAGAGTGGGAGGCATGAGAGAGAAAAATAATCGATGCTGAAAATGAGGGTGGAGTGAGGAAGAGGAATAACAGGAGATACAGTCCAGAGAGAAGGCTCAGAGTCCTGGAGGCAGGGGCTGTTTGGCGAGTTGGGGGACTGTCACCAGCAGGTCTTGGGAGCGTGGTGAGCGTGGGGGTGGACTGTGGGGATCAGGCCCTGTGGGGCCTCATGGGCCAAGGTGGAGCTGGGGCTGGGGGTCTCGGCATTGTCAGCTTCGCTCTCTGAATTGCTCTGAGTGGGGTGGGTGTGGGCCGGTTGGGGAAGCCGGGTGATGGTGCAGGTGACGGGAGTGGAGAGAAGGGGTGTCCTAGATGGTGAAATTGACAGGACCAGGAAATGGATTAAGCAACGGCAGCCAGGGAGTGTGGGGTCCAGGGTGAGCCATGGTTTCTGGCTTGGGCACTGGGGTGAGCAGAGAGTGGGGAGGCCTGGAGGAAGACCTGATCCCTCCCCCCCGTTTTGACAGCACTGGGCGGGTCAGGGGCCTGGGAAAGCTGGTGAGGACAGTGGGGCTTGAGTGTGAGGAACCCCAGCCTGTCGGCCGCTCGACCCCAAAACCCCGCCCTGCGAGAGGACAGGGCGTCCCTTGAGCCATCCCCAGTTAGGCCCACCCCGTCCTGTCACACACGTTGCCTGTGGTGAGGGGACATGTTCCATGAGACCTCAGAGCAGTTAACACATGTTGGGGTTGGGTGCTGCCTGGCCCTTGAAGGTCTTGCCCTGGACTCCCTCTCTGCTGCCTTCCGGAGGCCCCCTGCCAGCCCTGGGGCTTGCGTCCTGCCCAGATGGAGGCGGCCTGTCCAGTGTGGTTGTTCCCTTGCAAATCCTCCTGGCCCGCCTGGCCAGGCCTCTGAGAGTGGGGACAGCCAGCGGCCATGGGAATGGCGTGTGTGCCCCTGCCTTTCTGGGCTGACGCGGGAGGGCTGTCTGTTTCCTCTTGCCGTCCAGGCTGCACGCAGACCTGCTTTGCCTGGTGTGTGCAGCCTGGAGGCCAGCCCTCAGACTTCCCTGCCTGACAGGGCCCGCTCATTTACGACCCCAGTCTTCGGCAGCTCCCGCTTGCAGCTGGGTGGGGGTGGGAGTGCTTCCTGCCTAGCCTGCGTGGAGGGGCCTTGAGGAGGCTCAGGTTGGGAAGGACTTCATATAGCTGGGAATTCTGGGAAGACAGAGCTCCCAGGGGAGCTCCATAGTCCTCATGAGCTGGATTTCTGCTGTCAATCCACAGCGACTCCCCTAGATTTGCTCTTTGGGGTCAAGGACCCTGATGTCATGGGACCACTCACCCCCTGACCAGCACTTTGGAGGACTCAGCTTCCCCTTTCTTCATCCTCATCCTGAAAGCAGGCGTTCCAAGAGAGATGTGGCCAGGTCTGAGCTGGTGACGGGGAAGTGTATGCGCCACTTGATGGTTTTTCCTACAGCCTGGGGTCTTTTCATTTCTGCCCTGTTCTCTCACCATCCAACCTGTGGGCTAATTAATGGCATGAACTTCCTCATAATAGTTGATAAATGCCCCTTGATCTTCCCCATGGTGATCTGAGAATCTAAATATCCCTGATAGGTCTGTCCCTGTTGCTATAGTTTGACAACCTGAGAACTCAATAGATGAGGCAGAGACAGCAGTTAGTAGAATTTGGGTAACAAGGATATTTTTTCCAAAGCACTCGATCTCCCTGTTTACATCCTTTCTCTGGGTCCTTTTCATGCACACGTGGGTTTGCAGGATTAGAACCAGAGGGACTCAACACATTCTGCTTCTTTGCACAGTGAGTTCATGCCCTGACCTGCCTCCAGAGTCTGTGGTCCATATAGCAGCTGCTCCTAAGGACCATGTGAGAGCCCAGCCCGAGGTGTGGATGGAGAAGGTGCTGACGTCATGCCTGGCACACTGGAATTTCCCAGGAGACCTCTCTTCTTTGTGGACCCTGGTCTGGTCTCCCTCTGCAGACCCTTGTCTTTGTGCCTGGGCGGAGAGGAAAGAATTTTGAATGTGAGGTCAGGAGAACTGAGTTCTAGCCCTGGGTTGCCACTGGGTGGCTGTGAGTGAACATGGCCCTTCACCCCTTGGGGTGAAGTTCACCTGCCTAAAGGTGAGGTCCATCTCACGCACCACTGACATGTCAAAATTTGCGGCTTCAAAGACGGAATGTCCTCATGTGAAGAATGAGTGTTAAGTATAAGAATATACTACTTATGCAAAGTTCTTCCTTGTGGCTCTCATCCCATCTCTAAAATAAGTGTGAGATAAGTGAAATCGGTTTTACACTTACTTGGCGTAATTTTCTTACATTGTCTTGTGTCCCAAATGACATGGTCAGCTCCATGTGGGGCCTTCTCGCCTGCGCAGCACTCGCTGCGCACAAGAGAGCTCAGTAGGTGCTGCTGAGCGAGAGGTCCGAGGGCAAAGTGAGTGGCGGCGCCGGGCACGCGTCTGCTCCCGTCCACAGGGTTATAATTGGAGAAGAATACAGATGGATGGCCAGGGCAATTCTCTGGTCCTCTGGGGGCTGAAGCTCTGTAGCCTGGAGTGTCAGAACAGGTGGACAGGCTGTTGGGTACGATGCTTCTCAGCTATGACCCTCCCTTTCCTGGGGAGAGGGGTCGCTCAGAGTCGGGTGGGGGTCCTGGGGGGGTCATTTCCTAGATGGCCACTGTGCTGAAGTCCTGACACCTTCTCAGAGGCACCAACAGGGGGCTCAGCTGTAATCATCCGTGTTTACAACAGGCCACATCCCCTTTCATCATCACCACAGCCCTGTGAGGTGGGTATTGGGACCTCATGCCCATTTTCCAGATGAGGAAACTGAGGCCCAGAGAAGTTCTCATTTGACCAAGATCACACAGCCAAGAGGAAGTGATGGAGTTAAGATTTGAACCTTGCCACCCTCCCTCAGGTTCCCGGTTTCCAAGACCGACCCCTGCAGCTTTGGCCAGCTCAGCTCCCCGACAAGCTTGGCTCTCTCCTCCCATCTCTCAGGCCCTCCTGCCGTGCTCGGCGACATCCCATCTGTCAGAGGTTCTGTTCTGGCCAGATGCGAGGCCCCTCTTGGGACCCCAGGCCGGGGCAGTTCTCCAGAGGGAGGGGAGGGGGGTCCTCAGGCCTCGCGGTTGCTCCAGACCCTGGCTTGGCACGTATGGCCTGGGAGGCTCTGGCAGCCCAAGGGCTCTTCCCCGCGGCTGGGCCTTCTGTGCACGGGCTCACCCTTCTTCCCCCGAGCAGGTGGGGTGGGATGTGCTCGGCCAGCCCCGTGAGCTCCTGCAAGCCCCAGCAGCTCCGCCTGTTCCCTGGCTCCTTTCTCCCTGGTGGAGAGAGGGGCCTGAGGAGCGGGATGAAAAGGGGGGATGGAGAGAGAGAGAGAGGCTCAGGAGGAGGGAATGGGGGGCAGGCAGGGGAGGCGGGACAGACCCTCTGAGGGTGAGGAAGAACGGGTAAGATGAGAGCTAGCAGACAGGGAAGAGGAAGAGGCCAGATGCGAGGCCCCTCTTGGGACCCCAGGCCGGGGCAGTTCTCCAGGGGGAGGGGAGGGGGGTCCTCAGGCCTCGCGGTTGCTCCAGACCCTGGCTTGGCACGTATGGCCTGGGAGGCTCTGGCAGCCCAAGGGCTCTTCCCCGCGGCCGGGCCTTCTGTGCACGGGCTCACCCTTCTTCCCCCGAGCAGGTGGGGTGGGATGTGCTCGGCCAGCCCCGTGAGCTCCTGCAAGCCCCAGCAGCTCCGCCTGTTCCCTGGCTCCTTTCTCCCTGGTGGAGAGAGGGGCCTGAGGAGCGGGATGAAAAGGGGGGATGGAGAGAGAGAGAGAGGCTCAGGAGGAGGGAATGGGGGGGCAGGCAGGGGAGGCGGGACAGACCCTCTGAGGGTGAGGAAGAACGGGTAAGATGAGAGCTAGCAGACAGGGAAGAGGAAGTGGAGATGGGGGCCAAGGGGGTCCCTACCTTGAGAAACGGGAGGGGGATGCAGGGGCTGGGGAGGAAGGGAGGAGACAGCCACGAGCAGAGACGGAGCGTGCCGGGGGGTGCTGGGGAGGGCGTGGAAAGAATTCTTTCTTTTAATGTTTGTTTATTTGAGTGCCCTGGGGTCTTAGTTGTGGCATGTAGAGTCTTTAGCTGGACATGCGAACCCTTTAGTTGCTGTGAGTGGGATTTAGTTCCCTGACCAGGGAGCGAACCTGGGTCCCCTGCATTGGGAGTGCGGAGTCTTAACCACTGGACCACCAGGGAAGTCCTGGAAAGAATTCCAGTATTGGAAGATTAGACTGTGTGGAGGCTGGGAAGCCCAGCTCACAGCCCTCACAGCCTCCAGGAGCAGCGAGCAGGCGCGTGCGGGTGGTGGCAGAGGCCGTGGGGTTGGGCGTGCCCGGGGGCTTCTCTCACTGCACAACGGGCCGGGAGCCGTCACTTTGAAGTCCCTGACATTTGTGGTGAAACAATCTGGTCTGAGGTCTCATTAGCCTCTGCTTCGCTGCACACACTCTGCCATTTAATCTCCCCGTCCGTCAGTCCTTCCAACGCCAAGGTTTGTAAATCTGCACCGTTTGCTTTATGAAGCCTGTCGCTGACGTGATCTTGACAGTGTTAATACACACATGAGTTTTTCTCTCCTCTCCCCACCCTCAAAAGCATGCAGGAACCAAGCTTTGCTGCCCAGGGGGAAAGAAGGTGCCGAAAGAGAACCATGTCTCTTTTCCCACTCAAACTTGGAAGCGGCTTAGTCTGGATGCTGGTGGGTTTCATTTTCCCCAAACCAGCGCAGCTGCTGCTGATGCTTAAGACAAAGAAGGCCTTTTGTGCTTTGGCCGTTTCCCCAAACCCACCCTTCATCACTTGCTTCCCTTCCCTCTTGTACTGAGTCCCCCATGTGGTTTTTCTGTGTTGCTCTCCTGAGGCCTGAACCCCTGACTCTCAAAATCTGGGAAGCCCTTTGGTCTTCTTACTGGATAGGTCTGTTGTCCCAACTCTGGGGTTCCTTGGAGCTGAGGGACATGAACATTTCTTAGAAAATTATTTCTCTCCACTAGCCTTGACAGACACTGGCACTTGTCTGGCTTAAAGTTTGTGCTTTTACAAATGAAGATGGCTCCAGACCTGCATATTGACGGCTCCTGACCTGTATACTGATGGCTCCTGACCTATATACTGATGGCTTCTGACCTATATACTGATGACTCCTGACCTATATACTGATGGTTCTTTACCTGAATATTGTTGGGCAGACTTGAGACCCAGAGGGAGACCCAGTAGGTTCTGAAGCAGCTGGGGATGGCATCCTTCAACCGGTATTCACAGGTATCTGTGAACATTCGTATGGAGTGAGGATTGAATTTTGTGTCTCAGATTCTCCTAATGCTCCTCGTTCATTTAGTCATCCATCCATTCATTCAGTAAATTGATCTCCCCAACTTGTGGGCCAAGGCAGAGCTAATCTGCCAGAGCTCTGTGGTATATTTTAAATTTTCAAGGGGAACACAGCAGTACTCAGCATCTACTGCACACGATAGGAGCTACTAGCTTGAGTTTGTCCACCATTTCAACATTAGATTGCTTTGTATTCCTTTTGATGACTTCACATCTTTGCAAAGCTGGGCTTCTGGTGGTTGCTGTGGATAAATAGCAGGTTCTCTGTGAAAACCAATATGGGAGAACAAATGAGGATAGCGGTCCAATCTGATTCCAAAGCTGGAGAAGTTGTGAGTTGCTTGATGCAGTGGGAAGGTCTCAAGGGGATGTTAAGCAGGGCAGCAGTGTGAGTGGACCTGTGCTCTGCAAAGATCTGTATCTGGACTGGACTAGACATGGGGAATCCTGTTAGGGGCCAATGAGGCTGTCCAAACCAACCAGCCAGCAACCGAACAACCAGCCAGCCACAGTGGCTTGGACTCAAGTGATAGAAGCAAACTGGGGAGGCTGGTGGGTAGATTTGAGACTCGGCTGAATGCAGAATGGACAGGATTTGGTGATGAGCTGTGTAGGCATGAGAGGAGAGAGAGGAAAGGTGTCTGGCGTGGGGACATGATGACAGGGGAGGACAGAGCTGGAGAGCAGGGCTCATGCACGTTACTGATTCCTCACATCTTACAGGATGATTTGATTACCCCTTACTGTCCATCTCTCCCACCAGACTGTCAATCCTAAAAGGGCAGGACTTTGCCTTCTTCCCTGTTGCATCCCTGTCACCCAGACCACACCCTATACAGAGTTCATAGGTTCCCAGCTTTCTTGGATCATAATACCTTAGCGTCTGTGATTTTTTTTTCAGGGTACTTCTAAGCCAAAAGAATTACTTAATAGTTTCCTTTGTTCAAAGAGTCAGGTGCAAATAACAAGTACTTATGTCCTGAGAACTTAATAGCTGTTTGAACACATACATTTAAAGAAAGAAGTATATTTTCATTTCACTTTCAGATAATCACAATTACTAATTGTTGTTTTTGTTCAGTTGCTCAGTCATGTCTAACCCTTTATGACCTCATAGACTGCAGCATGTCAGGCTTCCATGTACTTCACTATGTCCTGGAGTTTGCTCAGACTCATGTCCATTGAGTTGATGATGCCATCCAACCATCTCATCCTCTGTTGGAAGATGCCATCCAACCATCTCATCCCTTCTCCTCCTGCCCTCAATGTTTGCCAGCATCAGGGTCTTTTCCAGTGAGTCAGCTCTTCACATCAGGTGGCCAAGTCTTGGAGCTTCAGCTTCAGCATCAGTCCTTCCAATGAATAGTCAGGGTTGATTTCCTTTAGGATTGACTGGTTTTTATCTCCTTGCAGTCCAAGGGACTCTCAAGAGTCTTCTCCAGCACTACAGTTCGAAACCATCAATTCTTTGGTGCTCAGCCTGCAATGAGGCAGACCTGGATTCGATCCCTGGGTTGGGAAGATCCCTTGGAGGAAGGCATGGCAACCCGCTTCAGTATTCTTACCTGGAGAATCCCCATGGACAGAGGAGCCTGGTGGGCTACAGTCCATGGGGTCTCAAAAGAGTCAGACACAATTGAGCAACTAAGCACACACACACAGCCTTCTTTATGGTCCAACTCCACATCCCCACATGACTACAGGAGAAACTATAGCTTTGACTAGATGAACCTTTGTTGGCAAAGTGATGTCTCTGCTTTTGAATATGCTGTCTAGGTTGGTCATAGCTTTTCTTTCAGGGAGTGAGCATCTTTTAATTTCATGGACTGTTGTAAAATGCAGGCTCTGGTTCAGCAGGTCCAGATGGGGCCTGGAATGCTGCCCTGCTCATAGACTCCCAGGCGATGCTGGGCTGTTGGTCCAGGACCACAGTTTGAGTGGGTGACTGAGGTGTTGGCTGGGCCACTGTCTTCACTCCTTTCCAAACACCCTCGCAAAAGGTATGTCTGTACTCTCTGCAGAGAGCTTTGCCAGTCCCGTGGCATGAAGTAGATGACCTGTTGTCCAGGTGATGCTGTTTGAGGTACCCAACACAGCCGCCCCCTTCTCCTTGAGCAGAAATCCTTGCCAGGCCTCATCCAGGGCTCTAAGTGACTGAATTCTTGCATGACCGTCAAACTCTCATCAAGAAGGTGATTATTCCTGGTTCCTACCAGCAAGGTGATCTCGGTGGACTTGGAGTATGCTAGAAATGCGTGCTGGGGCAGATAGCTAGCTGTTTCATCCTGGCTGTCACCAGCTAGTCGCCTGCCTTCTGATGGCTGTGGACCCATCTTAGGCCCAGGTGCTAGGAAGTCCCACGGACTACCCACCAGACACTCTGCTGGCTTTATTGGAGGCCAGTCCCGTTGATGGGGGCTGCTTTCCATCTCACGGCCTTGATGGCCGGATCTCTCTCTCACCAGCTCCTCGTTGGTTTGGATGTCCGGATCTGGGAAGGTGAGTTTTCTGATGACATGGGCCGTACACGTCACAGGTGTACACTCATACGCGTGTCCATGGATCCTGGTTAGTGCCTGGCAGAGCTCCGCAGCGTAGGTCAAAGTGCAAGAGATTATACCCTCCTGGATCCTCTTTCCCTGGGGAATTCAGTCTATTCTACTGATCCAGCAAGCACCCAAATGGGGCTCAGGGCCAGAGCTGTGCTGGTCCCGATTGCTGGAGGCATCGAGGATCAGTTGAGTCATCTATCAGTTCATTCATCCCCTCCTGTTCTGAGTGTTTATGCATTCATTGTGGCTGATGTTATGAGTTGGAGGGTCAATGTAGCTGGAGAAGACCTCCTGGAGGCGGGAGCCCTGTGGGTGTGTGCATGTATGTGTGAGCATGTGCACACATGTGTGCATAGGTATATGTGTGTCACACCCTGCATACATGTGTGTATGGAGCAAGAATGAATGTGTGTGTGTGTGCATGGACACATGTGTGCCTGCACATGCCTTGTATATAAGCCTGTGTGCCCAGTAGGACTGTATAAGCGAAAGCTTGGTACCAATAACAGCAGCTTTGGAAACCTCCCTTGCCGGTGTGGATCCCAGGCTGGAGAAAAGAAGCTGCAGTTGGGTAGAGCAGATTTTGTAGCTTGGCTTCATGTGCGTGTGAGCACTTGGGTGTGTTTTAATTAACTAGAACATTTGCCTGGAAATGAGCAGCGGCGGCAGCAGGCGCAAAGGCAGCTGGCAGGAGGGGGCGGGGCGGTGGCAGCCGTGGTGGCGGAGGCCGTGGCAGCCAGGCTCCCGAGCTTCTACGTGACCGGTCCCGGCTGATGGAGCTGTGGAGTGGTAGGGCGGCGGGCTGCCCCTGGTGCGGGCATGGGCCCAGCAGATAGGGGATTCTGGGAGTGGCTGAACTTTCTAGAATTCCCAAGACTTCTCCCCACCCCCACCTAATCACAGATGACCAGGGCAGTCATTCCAGCACATGGGTGGGGACCTGCAACTCCTGGCATCGCCTCCAGGGAGGGCTTTGGACCCGTGAGTCGGTGTAGGACTGACTGTCCTCTCTCTACTCCCACCCGGCACCTGGACCATAATGGGACATGTGTACATGTCTATTGTGTGTGTGACTCAATAGATAAAGGCAGCCAAGGCTCAGAGAGATTGAGTGGTGTCTCCAGCACCACACAGCATGTTAGTAGATCCGCTGGAAATGTTGAGTCTTGCTTCTAGCACTCTTCCCACAGTCCTGTGATGTTGGCATGAGGAATGCATGGCATCGTTTCAGGGGAAGATGAGTACTCACACCACAGGTGTATGCACCGCCCCCTCTGCCTGGAGCAGGTCTAAGTTGTCTATCCACCATCCTGTCCATATGGGTGGTGGGAAGGATATTCTCAGGATTTCTTGGGATGGTAGTGTTTTCTCCCATCAAGAGAGAAGTGGGGAAGGGCTGGTGATGACTGGTGGGGAAGGACTGGGGTGGTTCCTTCCTCAGAAAACTTGGTCACCAGTAGCTCACAGATTGTAGTTTACTGAAGAAAATGTCTTCACTTAGATGCTAGACCTCCCGCCACCCTATATACCCCTCTCTCTGCCATCAGTCTGTTCTGAGGCCTCATTCTTAGAGTCCACCCCTTAGCACCTCCAGGCTGGGTTGTTGCACTGGCTTCCCTGGGTGTCTGTTCTCTGCTTTCTCTTTGCCCCATCCCACTCACAGGCTGTTGCCTGATGATTTTGTTGAAATACCACTTTATTCATATTGCTCTCTGTCTAGTGGTCCCGAGGTTGGACTTTGGGGCCGCACTGCCTGGGGCCAGACGTAGGCTCTGCCCCTCTGTGATTGCAGTAGAGTGGCATCAGCTCTCCGAACCTTGCTGTCCTTACTTATAAATGGAACAGTGCTCTGTATGCACTTTGGCAGCAAGTCATAGACACATGGCAGGACCACCGACGCTTTTGGAGACATAAATAGGGCTGCTACCCACCCAAGTGGGCTTCCCTGGTGACTCAGCGGTAAAGAATCTGCCTGCCAAGCAGGCAACGCAGGTTGGACCCCTGGGTCGGGAAGATCCCCTGGAGGAGGGCATGGCAACCCACTCCAGTGTTCTTGCCTGGCGAATCTCATGGACAGTGGAGCCTGGTGGGCTACAATCCATGTGGTCAGGAAAGAGTCAGACACGACTGAGCTACTTAAACAGCAGCAACCCAGCCGAGGGCACTCTGTGCACTGGTTGCATACACACTGAAAGTCCTGTGGGCACTCTGATTGTGGCGGCCGTGGTAGGAGAGGCTGATGGGACATAAACTGATGGATGGAAGAGCAGAGTTATGTTCAACTTGACCCTTCCTGGGTGCCTGCTCTCAGATAACACGGAATAACAGGCTATTTCTGTCTTTTTGCTGAATGCACAGCTCAGTTTACATAAAGTAAAATCTACCTATTATCTATCTATATAACCATCCATCTATTGGAATAACTTCCATTCTCGTGCCAGCTGTCTTTCTTGCCCTTGTTATTTCTTCTGCCCAGAATGTTCTGTCTACCTGCCCCTTGGCTTTTTATTTTTTCCCCATGAATTAAGACCCAGCGTGAGGTCTTGTCTGCCCCATGGTGGCGTCCGTGGTCGGCCGGCCAGACCTGGCTTCCGCCTGACGACACCCTTTTCATGGTCCGCTGTGGTCCGCCTTGTCTCGCGCCCTTTCCTCAGCCTCCTTTAAAGAATATGCTCCTGAAGGCACGGGCTCGGGGTTGTTTCCTCATGGTCATGTGCTGTGCCCAGAAACTGGTGAGTCCTCCTGCCTGGAGAATGCCATGGACAGAGGGGCCAGGCAGCTACAGCCATGGGGTCACTAGAGCCGGACATGACTTGGCGACTAAACCGCCACCGCTACCACCGTCCGTGCTGACTGAACGAAGACTGGGCTGGGATTTGCCGCTGAGGCAGGAAGGAGAGTTGGTGCCTGCACGTCCATGTGCAAGCACACACACGCGTCCCCATGTGTGTTTGCACACATGTGCTTGCTTTGGCCCATCAGTTTGATGCTTCTCTCTAATTGGATTTCTGAAGAAAGGTGCCTGCTTTAATTTTTAATTAGAAATCAGAGCAGAGAAAGAACGGGCCAGCACTGCAGCTGGGGGTCTTTCTCAACGCTGGAGTTCTCTTTAACAAGCACTCACTGTCCAGGGCGGCTTCTGTTCGGGCTGGACACCACGGCTTGTGCCGGTGGGAGTGTCTTAATGCCTACGAAATTATCATGTAATTATTTGGTAATAGGGCATCAGGATTTTGCTTATACAGCAATCTTTCCCTGCCACTGAAAAAAATTGCCAAGGAAGCGAAGCCAGAGACAACCAGGGCCCTACCTTGAGAGTTGTGGGGTTCGCACATCTTTGGAAGAGATGGGGTCCCTGCCCTCTGGGAGTCCAGCTGGAAGCTCTTGTACTTTTCTGTGCTCAGTCGTGTCCGACTCTTTGACACCATGGACTGTGCCCACCAGGCTCCTTTGTCCATGGGTTTCTCCAGGCAAGAATGCTGGAGTGGGTTGCCATTTCCTCCTCTAGGGGATCTTCTGGACCCAGAAACCCTGGTCTCTGTCAAATGGGATTGCCCTGTGCCCATTTCTCCTAGACAGGAGATGTGTTTAGCGTGTTTTCTGTAGGTGAAATGATCTGTGCAGAATGTGTCAGGTGGGGAGTAATTACCTGGGCACCAGGGGCGGGGGTGGGGAGTCTTACTTGCTGGGGGAAACCTATCCTGGGCTTCTGCGCTCCAGCAAGGACCCTGGCAGGTGGGATGCCCTCAGGGTCTGGATAGCTTCCAGGTAGGGCGCCTCCTGGTGGGGAGCCCAAATACCGCACATGTAGTGGGGTCGACTGGGGACATTCACATATGCTTGAGTGTGTTTTTTTTTTTTTAGAAAGCTTTTAAACTGCATTCAGTAGTTTGGTCAGGACTTTCTGGGGTGGAGAGCACAGACCCTCAGGCCAGGTGGCCGGGGGCTCCCCCACTTACGTGCTCTAACACTGTGGGGAGATTACTCTTAACTTCCCTATGCTTCACTTTCCTCTTCTGGAAAGGAGGAATGGCAGCAGATTCTCCCCAACAGTGTCCCAAGGAAGATTAAAGACAGCTGGTAAAGAATCCGCCCTCAAAGCTGGAGACCTGGGTTCAATCCCTGGGTTGGGAAGATCCCCTAGAGAAGGAAACGGCTACCCACTCCGGTATTCTGGCCCGGAGAATTGCATGGACTGTATAGTATAGGTCCTGAATCCCTTATTCACTATTCTGAATTCCAGAAAGCCTGAAACCAGAAGTTTTTGGTCTGTCTAGTCAAAGCTATGGTTTTTCCAGTAGTCATGTATGGATATTAGAGTTGAACCCTAAAGAAGGCTAAACACTGAGGAATTGATGCTTTTGAATGGTGGTGCTGGAGAAGACTCTTGAGAGTCCCATGGACAGCAAGGAGATCAAACCAGTTGATCCTAAAGGAAATCAACCCTGAATCTTCATTGGAAGGACTCATACTGAAGCTGAAGCTCCAATATGTTGGCCACTTGATACAAAGAACTGACTCATTGGAAAAGACCCTGATGCTGGGAAAGATTGAAGGCAGGAGGAGAAGGGGATGATAGGGGATGAGATGTTGAATGGCATCACTGACTCGATGGACATGAGTTTGAGCAAACTCCTGGAGGTGGTGAAGGACAGGGAAGCCTAGCGTAGATGGGGTCACAAAGAGTCAGACACGACTTAGCGACGGAACATCAACAACAACCACCTCTCATTTGGCAGCAAAATTTGACCTGGCTGATGTGAACCATTAAATTATAGAGTTTAATTTATGGTGGTGAATTGCATTTTGCTGCAGAAATATCAGTGTGCTCAGTTACTTCTGAGGTATTCCCAGATACCAAGGAAAAGGCAGTCTGTTACTTTTCTAGAACCTGAAGATGTCTGATTCTGGAACACGTCTGGCTTTGAGGGTTTTGGGTAGGGGATTGTGGACCGGCATGTGCAGGATATATGGACGGGGCTTCACACACAGAATCCTGCTCAGTTGGCACTGGGCAGAGCTGTCCTTCGATCTCATCAACAGAACAGCGCTGCCCGACCTCTGTCCCTCATGGCACGGCTGGTGCACCTGGGTAGGAGGTAGGATGCCCCGTAGCAGGTTGATTTGTGTTTGGGACACGCAAGAAGGGCTGACTCTTGCCGGCTCCAGGAGCTGGCCGCTGGATTCCGTGCCCATGGTTTGTGTCTGTTTCGGAGGTGCCTGCTGACAGTTCTGTAGCTCCCTGAAAGATCCTGGGCCTGAAGGAACCCCTTCACACATCATCCTCCACCTCCCCTAGGGGGCAGCCATCCTCCTGTTGGAGGGGCATTGCCTGGTGCCTGCTGACACCATTTCTCCGGTGCCCCCTGAGCGGCCCGGCGCGGCTAATGAGGATGCTCTGCCTTCCTAGTCGTGGGAATCATGTTGGCTCCGACACCACCTTCTGAAGGGGCTGCGGGGTGTGGAATGGCATGTGCCTGAGAAGGAAGGCAATTAGGAAAATTGGAGGTGAACCTCCCTTTATTTACACATTTCTCTTTTACTCCCGATAAGATGCGGTCCTTTGAGATGCTCGCCCCCACCCGCACCCCCACCAGTGTTTCTGGCCTGACTCCCTAAGGGAATTGAACATTTTTCTCATGGGGCAGTGCCTCAGCTTGGTCCTCCAGGTGCAATCCATTCACACCGCACCAGCTTTTCAAAGAGCTCCTCCTCCCAAACACAAAAGATGCTTTAACTGTCTTGCCTCAAGCCAGTGTTGTCAACTAGCTGTACTTTCTCTCTTCTATTTGGGTTGTAAAACCCAGCAATTAAGAACATTCCTGCTTCAGATTAATTGTAGCTTACTTTGGCTGGGAGCGAGGCAGTACGCAGTGTCACCAGAGTTTCACGGCCTTTGAGGCAGGGGGAGCTGGAGCGCTCAGGAAACCGAGTCTCAGAGAAAGGAGGGCCGTTGTCGCCAACGGCACAGGGGGCAGAGTGAGACAGGCCTGGGATTCAGGGCCCAGAGTCTCGTCCCCCTAGCTGGATGGTTTCTTTCATCTGAGCCTCTCTGCTGGGCAGGTAGGAGCATCCCTGGCGGCCTGTGAGTGGGCAGACACCCCCACCCCATCCTTCCTGGGCCGCGTGGCCCTTGGGGTCTGATGTCTGAGTGTGGATGAGCGCAGATTCCGTGTTCTGTCTTTGCGGGGAGCCCTTGTGGACATCTGCTCTGGTCTCTTTTGCAGAAGCAGGTTGTCCGAGGGCTAGAGGTTAGGAAAACCCTGACCAGTTGCCTGCTGTGTGCCGTGTGCTATGTTGGGTGGCTGCTTCTCTCTGCGCTGGCCAGGATGGAGGCAGACAGCTGGAAAAGCCACTGCCTGCATGCTGCCTGCGTTTGGGGCCCTGGACGGAGCACCCCGTCCTAGCACTTCTTCTGTGGCCACAGCCCAGGTGTAGGAGGGGTGGGCAGGTTGTGCCTGCCCTTGGCCTCTCACGCACTCCTCCCTGGTGATCCCACCTGTGGGCCCGCTGGTGGCAGTTTACAGAGCACCCACACAGGGTTCTGGAGAAGGAACTGGCAGCCCACTGCAGTGCTCTTGCCTAGAGAATCCTGTGGACAGAGGAGCCTGTTGGGCTGCTGGCTGTGGGGTCGCACAGAGTCAGACATGACTGAAGCGATGCAGCAGCAGCAGCAGCACACGGACTCCTTATTCCTCTGGCCCTCACTGCGGCCCTGCGAGGTGACCAGAGCCCCCGTGAGTGGAAACCGAGGCTCAGGGCGGGGGCGGGGAGTGTAGGGCCACATGGCCCAGAAGCAGGAGGCAAGACCAGCTGGGCCTCTGCGTGTGGTGACATGGCGGCAGGTGGGGGCAAGACTGCCAACTCTTTTCTTTTGCCCCTGTGGTTTTCTTCTGAGTCCTTACTGTAAGAGAGTGAAACCTGGGGCTCTCTGCGGGGCCTCTGGGCCACCCTCCTGCGTCAGCCTGGCTGGGCTGCACACTCTGGACCGCCTCATGAGCTGCCTGCGGGGCTTGGTTTAGGGCCCCTGGAGGGGAGTGTGAGCCTGGGTCTTTGGGGACGCCTGTCCTGCTGAATCTGAAAGGAAGGGTGTCCCTTATCCTGACCATTGTGTGTGATGGCCTAGGGCTCTGTGGACGCCCATGGAGGTGAGTCGAATTTGAGGCTCTCCTTTGTTCGCCCTACCACGTTCCCTGAGCTTATTTCTCCCCCTACTATACTCCCTGAGCTTACTAAGGGCTACCACCTGGGCAGACGCTGAGCTAGACACTTGCCAGATAGCATCCCCTTCCATCATCAAGTCTTGGAGGGAGGCATCCCTTTTCACTGTCTTCATTTTACAGTTGAGGTGTGTGGCTCAGAGAGGGGAGGTCACTTTCCCCAGGTCACACAGCACGCATGTGACAGGGCCAAGCTTCAACCCAAGCCCATGCATTTGACCTCCACTGCCCATGCTTCTTGTCTCCTTGGGTGGCCTGGGGCTTGATAGGGGCAGGGCTGGGGGAGCCTGCAGGATGTGGGATCTGTAGACATTGGCGACACCAGAGCTCGTTTCCCAGGTTTCGCTGCTCATGCTGAGGCTGCCTCAGGTGGTCCTGAGTCTCCTGGGCCTGGGCCCTGCCAGTCAGATGGAGATGGGGATTCCTATAGGACTGGTCACAGCCACTGTCAACACAGTGAAACCTGCTGGCTGGAACCACATCGAGGTCCGTTTTCTGAACACTCCTTGGGGGTCCTATAGAACAGGTCTCAGGAGCTACCTGGATCAGGGCTGGGCCAGGAAGGAGGGTAGGAGTCCCAGCCTAGGACGACTCCAGCCTTGCAGACTCAGCTCCTATTGGAAGTCACCTGGGAGCTGTGGCAGCTTGAGTTTCCCACCTGCACCATTTCTGGGCCTCAGTTTCCAAGTCTGTGACACGGACAAGGACGGTTCCTCACTTTCCTTGACAAAGGAGGTGTGGGGGTATTGGGCCTTCATGAGCCACTGTGGGGAAGGGCTGCCCTCCTGGGTCTGGGGTGGGTTGAGTGGCCTGATCCTCCCATCCCAAGAGCTGCTCACTGGAGATGGTCCTCAGGTGTTGGTTTCCTCCATGGGTCCTCTGGGTGGACTTTGCAGTTTGGAGAGCAGGCTCTGCAGAAACTGTTGCCACGGGAAGGGGCAGGGACGCGGCCTTGATCCAGGCAGACTTGTTTGCAAGCTGCTCGTCACAGAGAGCCCAGTTTCCATTTCTGTGACTTGAGGATAACATTGGCACGGACCCAGGTTGCTGCTGTTCAAGTCAGAACCTTCCCAGACTCCCATCATCCTGGTCATTTACTCCTTGCATGCGTGCTAAGTCCCTTCAATCGGATCCAACTCTTTGTGATCCCGTGGGCTGTAGCCCGTCAGGCTTCTCTGTCCATGGGGTTCTCCAGGCAAGAATACTGGAGCGGGCTGCCGTATCCTTTTCACTACACCCTGTTTAATGTCTTTGATTTACTTTTAAAATTCTCCCTCCTTCGCTCGAGGGATTAGGGTTGGGTAAGACCGCGAAAACTGCGAGACGATGGGCTGTCTTCCGGCTGTCACTAACCCACCGTCCGACCCCTCCTGGGTCACCAGGCCCTTGGGTAAAACGGAGGCGGTGGCAAAGGGCGATGCAGTTTGTTCTGTGCCGGGCAGTGTGCTGCGCTCTCCGATCTGGTCCGCGTGGCGTTTCCCTGGGACTGGTGCTTCTTCCCATTTTATGGAGGAGGAAGTAAAGGCTCAGAGCTAGTGAATGGTGGAGCCAGGGCTGAACCCAGACTAACCGAGGCCCCATGGGGCTGAGCACCCAGGGCTCTCGGGCTGCATGTCGGCCGCCTAGAAGATAAGCTTGGCGTTGGCAGAGGAGCCTTGTTCCAGCCTCCCCACCAGGTCTGGGAGTGGCCGCTGGCCCAGGTTTGCCCTGGCACCAGACACCCCCTTTTTCCCCTTGGCCCCGGCTCCTCTTCCCTGGCCTTTTGCTCCCCTCCTCAGTTGCCCTAATGACTTAGCCCAGGTGGCAGGTTACGTGGAGAGACCACTCCAGGGAAATAAGAGTCCTTGCTACCAGCCTGGGCCTCAGGTGTGTGCACAGCGGCCCTCCCTGGGGGTCCGGTGAGCTGCGCCTCCCCCCTCCAGCTGTTAGGAACCTGAGAGCGGTGTGCCTGCGTGTGTGGTAGAGTAACTGTGTGCATGTAATTGTGCACGCATAGAACTGCACACATGGAACTGTATATGGAACTGTACGTGACGTGTGACTTTTTGCAGAGCCGTGTGGGTATGTGACTGCTGTGTGTGTAGGTATGTGTGCCTGTATGTGTGTTTGTGCCTGCCTGGGAGGCTGGAGGTAATGGGGGAGAGAGAGATGTTGACGTATGGTGGGGGCGAGTGTTAACCTCCTTTGCTGGCTAAAACACACTTTGTAGAATAGAGTTACACATATGTTTGGATAATTAGAACAAAAGCCGAGAGAACAATTCCATTAAAAGGGACAAAGTGGGGAGGTGGGGGCCCACCATGACCTGGGGGGCCGAGTTCTGTCTCCCCAGCTCTCCCCCGCCTTTGCTGCGTTTTGATCGCGCTATTTAGAAAATCCCTTTGTTGTAGGATAAACTGACATTGGCCCGTGCATTTCTGCTGTGAAGTTTGCTGTGTTCCAGGGCCCACTCGGGACAGCCAGGCCATTAGGAGCTGATTAAATGAGCTAATTTTAATTTGTTCAGTGGTTACAGATGCAGAGACCTTTCCATGCCCTTTTCTTGAGGCTCTATTTATTTATTAAATTTTTTTCTGAAAATAAAAGACCTTCAGGACTCCCTTTTCTCTTCCCATCCCCCTTCAAAAATAAACATGTGAAAACATTTCAAGTAAGAACTTCAGCTGGGAGAGAAGGCCTTGGATATGGGCTTAGCCGCCAGAGGTGCCAGTTGGGGGTCTCCCCGGTCTGGAAGTGGGGAGGGGGTTCAGAGCTGCTGGGATAGGCCACCCACCAGGGCTGGGAGAGAGGAACGGAGATTTAGTAGAAGTGATCCAAGACCTGAGTCTCACCTCTAGGCCTTCGTGCGTGCTGGGGCTGCTGCCTGGACCTCTGTCCTCATACCTGCGTCCTTTCCTTGGCTGAATCATATTCATCCTACCGGTCTCAACGCACAGGTTGCTTTTTCTAGGAAGCTCGTTGCACCCCAGTCCCCATTCTCCCACCGCCCCAGGGACTTCTCCAGTCATAGCAGATGTCAGCGCGTGGAGAACGTCTGTCTCTTTCAGGAGGCTGTGAACTCCGTAGGGCAGAAACTATGCCTGCGTTGTCTCCCCTCACACCTCCAGCACCAAAGTGTTCTAAACACATCCTCAGCATCTGTTGAAGAGATGAATGGATGAACGGGTAGATGACATCTGCACCAACTGAGTGCCACTGCACACCAAGCTCTTTTTTTTATTTAATTTTTTTGAAATATAGTTGATTTACCATGTTGTATTAGTTTCTGGCATACAGAAAAGTGATTTGGTTGTATATATATATTCTTTTCCATCATGGCTTATCACAGGATGTGGAATATAGCTTTCTGTGCTAGTAGGCCCTTGTTGCTTGTCCATTCTTTCTGTAATAGCTTGCATCTGGTAATCCCAAACTCTCAATCCATCCCTCCGACCCCTCGGCCACCACAAATCAGTCCTTCATGTCTGTGAGTCTGTTTCTGTTTTGTAAATAAGTTCATTCACTTCATAGCTTAGTCTCTGCATGTAATGATATGTGTCTTGCTCTTTCTGACTTACTTCGCTTACTTCACTTAGTCTGATAATCTCCAAGCCCATCTATGTTGCGACAAACGTCGTTCTTTCTTTCTGCTGTGTGGCTGAGTGATCCTCCACCGTATACACGAGCCACATCTCCATCCACTCCTCTGTTGATGGGCACTCGGGCTGTTTCTGTGTCGGGCTGTTTCTGGTGCTGCTGTGGACGTCGGGGTGCATGCATCTTTGAATCAGAGCTGTTTTCTGGATACATGCCCAGGAGCAAGATTGCCGGATGATATGGTAACTGTATTTTTAGTTTTCTGAGGAATGTCCATGCTGTTTTGCATCATATCTGTACCAGCTTACATTCCCACCAACAGTGTAGGAGGGTTCCCTTTCCTTCACACCCTCTCCAGCATCTCACTAACATCAGGTTCTTGATGTCAGGACCCGGGGGTCCGACCGATTTCAAATTGTCATCCGGAGCTGTGTGTCACTGGCCCTCCCCCTTCCGGTGACCTCTTTTCTCACTGATGAGGGCTGAGGAGTCAGTGTTGAGGGCCGAATCTTGAAAAATGAGCGTGGTGGGAATCCACGCTTGCCCGTCCCAGCATGATGTTGATTTCCAGGGCCAGGATGAAGCTCTGGCCCAGCTCTGCTGGAAACCTGACCGAAGGCCGCAGAGGGAGGAATAAGTTCATTCACTTCATAGCTTAGTCTCTGCATGTAATGATATGTGTCTTGCTCTTTCTGACTTACTTCGCTTACTTCACTTAGTCTGATAATCTCCAAGCCCATCTATGTTGCGACAAACGTCGTTCTTTCTTTCTGCTGTGTGGCTGAGTGATCCTCCACCGTATACACGAGCCACATCTCCATCCACTCCTCTGTTGATGGGCACTCGGGCTGTTTCTGTGTCGGGCTGTTTCTGGTGCTGCTGTGGACGTCGGGGTGCATGCATCTTTGAATCAGAGCTGTTTTCTGGATACATGCCCAGGAGCAAGATTGCCGGATGATATGGTAACTGTATTTTTAGTTTTCTGAGGAATGTCCATGCTGTTTTGCATCATATCTGTACCAGCTTACATTCCCACCAACAGTGTAGGAGGGTTCCCTTTCCTTCACACCCTCTCCAGCATCTCACTAACATCAGGTTCTTGATGTCAGGACCCGGGGGTCCGACCGATTTCAAATTGTCATCCGGAGCTGTGTGTCACTGGCCCTCCCCCTTCCGGTGACCTCTTTTCTCACTGATGAGGGCTGAGGAGTCAGTTTTGAGGGCCGAATCTTGAAAAATGAGCGTGGTGGGAATCCACGCTTGCCCGTCCCAGCATGATGTTGATTTCCAGGGCCAGGATGAAGCTCTGGCCCAGCTCTGCTGGAAACCTGACCGAAGGCCGCAGAGGGAGGTGAAGGGAGGAAAATTGCTCCGTGACCTGGCTTTTTACAGCACTTGCAGGCCAGCCGGCCTTGGAGGATAATGGGCCAGCCCTGGAGGTGCTTGGAGCATAGAAAAGGGGGGCTCGTGTGGACGCAGCCGACAGCCACCCCCACTCTTGCCTCAACTCCTGGCTCTCTCCCTGCTTCTTCATTTTTTAACAAGTCTTTCTCTGGGGTTGGGGCACCTTTCCGTGAGCGGTGGGGTTTTCCCTGGAGCTTGCAGCGGCTGTGGCTGGGCAGTTTCTGGGGCCTGGTTTCCATTTGCTGAGCACTCCTTTCCGCAGACGGCACCCCACCCACCCCACCCAGGGCCTCTGAGGGGCTGTCCCCCACCCTGTCCTGGCAGCCCCGCGTTCCTCCTTTAACCCCAGCCTCAGGGACAAGAGCTGGAGCGGGACTGTCCCGGCCCCTCATCTCTGCAGGAATCCCAGGGCTGGCGGGAGAGTCAGAGCTTCCCTGGGCGCCCCTGGGGTCTGGGGCCCTCAACTGGGTCAGCATCTGGCCGAGTGGCCCAGCCTTTGGCCTCCTCTGTCTCCTCCCCCACTCCCTCCCCGAGGCCCTTCCTCTCCCCACTAGCTGGATTCCCCGCCAAGGCGGCGGGAGCAGCCACGCTGGGCCCATCCTTTCCCCGGCTGAGGCCGAGGGTGGGGATGAGTCCTGGGGCTGAGGTCACCAGCGGGGCAGTGGGAAGCGCTTTTCCAGCCCTCGCCTGCCCGGCCGCTGGGTGCCCGGAGCGGGGGCATCAAACAATTTATCCTGGGATGTCCTGGTGAGCAGGGGGGGGAGAGGTAAGCGGAGGGGCGGGGCTGGAGGGGGAGAATGGATAAAACAGGCTGGTGTCTGCACTGGAACGCCAAGAGTCCCCTTAGAGGCTCCTGGCTCCTTGGGAAGCTGAATGTCTGAACGTTCGCTCAGAGTGGAATCTAACCCAGCAAGAAGGGAGCTGTTTTTCCTGGACTAGGGGAGAAAAGTGAGGGCCTCAGAGGCACTGGTGGCCGGGGTGTCAGATCTGCGTCGGGTCCTGCAGTGTGGGGGTGGGGGTGGCCCTCTTGGGAGCGCCCCGATTTCCGGGTTTGGTACCGCTCTCCTCACTCCCCCCCTGCCCTTCTCTGTGTCCGTCCGGTGGCCTCCAGGCTCCCCCATCTCTGCCGAGGAGGCTGGCCGGCATCCCCGCTGGTCTGTGTGCCCTTTGGGCCGGAGCGCTTGCTGGCCACTAGGCACCTTGGCTCCCGTCCCGTCCCAGGCCCTCACCTCTGCCCAATTCCTGCCCTGGTTCCTGGCCGGCGGCTGAGAGGTGGCCTGCGTGCCGCCTTCTGGGCCTGATCTTGCCACCCACGAGGCCAGCGTGGCCTCGAGCCGTCCCCTCCCAGGCATCGGTCTCCTCTTCCGTCACTGGGAGACGTGCCAAGAGGACACCGAGACAAGCCTCTGACTATGGATCACCGGACCGTGATTCCCGATGGATTGGCGTGGGGCCTGCCGGTGGGGTGGGGTGAGGGGGGCGCCTCGGTGGTAAGCAAAGCGGCTGTTTCTTGTGGCCAGCCACTTGTTCTCCGTGGGAAGGAACCAGCGTGTTTCTCTCTGTGTCGTAACCAAGCTACCGAAATGGCAAACTTGGGTTCTGCAGTTACACAGCGTTTTGGAAGCAAATTGATAGGATAATGTGTTATTATTGGCTACTGGGTTAATAGCCGTTCTGGCAGACGTGCCAATCCTGTGTGGCTTTGCTGGTGCGGGCGTGAGGATGGTGCGGTGGGTAGAGGGGAACGGTGGGTGCGCGTGGCACCGGGAGGCAGGCCGGGGAGGACCTCAGGGGTGGATGCTCAGCCCTGATGAGCTGTTGCCGCAGCCAAGACCAGAGAGGTTGAGAGACCAGCGTCGGGTCCCACAGTGAGTCGGTGCTCTAGTTGGACTGTGGGTCTCTGTGGGAAGGATAGTTTGGTCTGCGATCTCAGAAGGCAAACAAGTGCCTTCGCTCTGAGCCTCGTGTTAGCATCCAGGAAGATGGAGGTTTGGAATGTACCCAAGGCAGCTCGGTCAGGATTCGGGGCTGTTGCACGTGCTAATGCCCTCTCCCGGAATGCGCTTCCTCCATGTCCCTTGGCTTGCTTCCTTGCTTGCTCCAGGTCTGTGCTCAAGCGTCACCGGGTCGCCACCTGTCTGGAGTAACACCCCGCCCATTCCCTCATTCTCTGTCCTGACGCTGCTCCGTATTTTCTTTGTTGTGCTGCCTGACTTACTACAGATGGATTTACTGCTTTATCATCAGCCTCCTCTCATTCACTGCAGGTGAAGACTGTTGGGCTCGCTACCCTGTCCCTGGAGCCTGGAACAGGGCTGCAGAGTAGACACTTGGTGACATTTGTTGAGGGAATAGATGCATGTAAATTACAATGTTGTTTTAAAAAATGCTTGCCATGTGACAGGGGACTGATTCTGTCTCCTCTCAGAGAACGATGGGAGTCAGGGATCCTCTTGTTCTTGTCCCCAAGAGGTGGTCAGCAAGGCCTCTCTTTGGGCTCATGGTGACATCATTTCTTTCTGCCAAGGAAGGTCAGAAGGGAATGAGTTCCCCATCACTGGAAGGAACCAAACCTGGCAGAGGGGATGGAAGTGCCGGTGGGGAGTGAATTGGATCCCCCGAGGGCCCTTCTGTGTTTGGGTTCTGTGATGGGCTCAGGGGTAGGACAGTGGGGCCCACTGTCTCTATCACATGCGGTTAGTGGCTCCTACCCTGGGGTGGCGTGTGAGGATTTGGAAAATTGTAAAAAACGCTCTTGGGAAGGGTAAACAGAGTGGGCGGTGTGGCCCACCGTGGGTGGGGAGCCCTGCGGTTAATGAGGGGTCTGCCCAGCGGCCTCCGCTCTTGCTGCCTCCGATCTGGAAACGACACAGTGATACATTCACTGAGCATTCTTTCCCGTGTGCCCGGCGCTGGGCCAGAGTTGCTTAACCTGGATTATCCGATTTAATCCTCACCTCAGCCAGAGGAGGCAGAAGGTGTTCTCTGTCTACTTTCTCCCTTGGTGGGGCTTAGAGAGGTTCAGTAACAGATCCCAGGTCATCACAGCTGGTCACGGGTGGAGCCAGGCTGGGAGCCTAGCTCTCTAGCTCAAGAGCCGTCCTGGACACGCTCCTGAGGACCCTGGACCAGGCTCCCTTGGCCAGTGTGTTTGCTGCCCCAGCACTTGGAGACAGCCTGGCACAAATGGAGTAGATGTCAGTAAGTATCCGGAGAAGGAATGAATGAATGCAAGGAGTGTCCTAAGATGAACAGGAAGTGGTCAATTCCTGTTTGGGCAGGGAAGGAGAAACACAGGGCAGCGGTGGCCAAGAAGGTGTGATAGCCTCGTGTGCTTGGCTGGCCTGACTTCCTCCCAGAAAAACCTACAAGGGGGCCACTTGGCTGTGTGTGCCTCGTGGGAGGGCACGCTCATTTGTAGGTGGGCAGTAGGGAGATTTGAGGTGAGTTTTGGAGACACACACACACACACTCTCTCTCTCATCCCTGGTATGTTGTATGCAAAGATACTTGCCTGGTTTTACCAGACAAAAATGCAAACCTTTCAGCCCACCCAGATCACACTGCTGAGGCTGTACCTTTAAGAGCTTGGATTCTTAGCTCACTATTTTATTAAATCTATTCATTTGTCCTGCTCTAGTCTGAATAAATAGAAGGCCCGCACCCACCCACCTCCGACTCTCCCCTCCTGTCCACTCCCAGTGTCTCCTTGGTTTGAGTGTGGCTTTTTCAGGGGCCCGGGCTGAGGCTGGGTCGCTGAGCTCTGCCTCCGTCCCTGCCAACCTCTTTCCCACCCCGACATGTCCTTTTTTCCTCTCTGACAAATGAAGGCTACACTGAAGGCTGAACTAGTTGCATTCTGCCACAATGTGTGAACACCCCAGGGACCTGGTGACACAGGACAGGCTCTGCGGGGTGACCCCTCTGGGCGCAGGTGGTCAAGGAAGTGGTCAAGCTCATTAACCCCTCAGCTGCCAGCTGGAGCCTCTACCTGCCAACTCCTGGACCTCCATCTGATGGGGGCTTCCTTGAGTGGCTCCTGGCACCTTCTTTGTGATTTGCTTTGTCATTCATCCATCCATTCATTCATTCTCTCATTTATGCCATGGGTAGGAAGGCATTCTTTAGACCAAGCCCTGGGGCTTCAGTATTCCATCCCTCAGTTCTTCCATCCCTTTATGCATCCTACCATCCACCCAGTCATTCATGCCAGTTACCAATTTCTTCCTCTAGGACAAGACCTGAAATGTACCCTTTCATTCATTCAGTCAGTCACTCATTTATTCAATCATCCAACATATAGTATTGGCAAGCATCTTGTGGGGACTTCCAGGGATCCACAAATTTGGGGCTTCTCAGAGTTGTCTCTAGGCAGTTCTAAGGCATGTGTACCTGTAGGGAGACCCTTACAGAATAACTGAAGGATAACATTCTTGGAAGAAGATGAACAAGGACAGCTGAAGTGCTGATTAGATGGAATGTGAATGGAGGTGTAAGCAATACACAGCCCTGCACCCAACACTGACTAATGACCTAGCTGAAACATTCACTTGTCCCTCGTTCTCTTCATGGAAGATTCAGCAAATGTCAAGGACTACTCTGTGCCTGGCACTGAGATGAGATGGTAGCCACCCCTGCTGGGGACAGTGGCCCCCAGCCAGCCGTGGGCATAGCCCTCACCCTCAGGGATGCTGAGCTGGGGGCAATGTCTCCTCTTCCCAGACACTCTGTGGGGGGGATGTCGTGGGTGGCACATTGTGCCAAGGCTCCATCACTTTCGGTGGGTGGACTTTCTCGGTTTACACCTTTACATTAGCTTTCTCAATCTCTAAGGTGTGTGTGTTGGCGTGGGGGGTTTCCAGTGAGTCAGGCAGTCACATCCTCCAGGCTCTGCTGGATTCTGTCTTGGGGCAAGTCCCTCCTTCAGATCTCAGGGTTCTCAGTGTCCCTGTGTGCACAATGGGTGGTGGCTGGGTGCTCCCAAAGGTCTGTTTCAGCCTGTGAGTCTCAGGTTTCTTATCTGTCAAATGTGTTACTGGTAATATTGCTGCTGATGCTGCTGCTGTTAAGTCGCTTCAGTCGTGTCCGACTCTGTGTGACCCCGTAGACGGCAGCCTGCCAGGCTCCCTCATCCCTGGGATTCTCCAGGCAAGAACACTGGAGTGGGTTGCCATTTCCTTCTCCAGTGCATGAAAGTGAAAAGTGAAAGTGAAGTCGCTCAGTTGTGTCTGACTCTTAGCAACCCCATGTACTGCAGCCTACCAGGCTCCTCTGTCTATGGGATTTTCCAGGCAACAGTACTGGAGTGGGTTGCCAATTTATGTGGGCTTAAAAGGATTAAGACATGCAAAACATTTAAGCCTAATAATATAATTAAATAAAAAAAAGCCTGGCATATAGTAAGTGCTCAGTAAATACAGTTAATGATGATTTTCAAGTCTTTTTAGGACAGCAGTCACAATGCAGGGTAAGATGAGGGCCTGGTTACAGTGTAAGGAGGTGGAGGCCATTGAGGCTGAGACAGCAAAGGTACGGGCAGGGGGTAGGGGTGCCCAGGGAATGGTCAGTGATGCCGAGAAGAGACCAGGGGATGACATGCCCAGTAGTGATGCCTGGACATCAATTGCCTTGTTGTCACTTGGAAGTCAAATCAGGGGACTGTCCCTGGCCACAGCTGCTCCAAGGGGGATCCTGTCATGCCAACTCAGCCACGTAGGGCTCCTCCATGTCACTGTGGTCTGGGCCAGGTGGCTGCCTCCCTTGCTGCTGCCTCTGCCTCTGCGCCTTCCCCAGGCCTGCTAAGCTTCTCTAATCTCCTCCTTCTCTAGGCGGGGCTGAGGAGGCCTCAGTGATCTAGGGCTAACAGCTAGGCAACAAAGCCCATAGTGGCAATTTTTCTGGAGGCTGAAACATGAAAATCCAGGGAAAATTGAAATTTTCTCTGCTGAGTCACAGATTTGGATGAGTATACAGGGTGAGTAGGGCCCTCAGAGTGGCTGTGTTGCTGGCCCTGGCACATCGCGGGGGAGGGATCCTCGAGCTCTTCCCCTGCCGTGGGGCCCAGCCCACCTCTTCTCCCCTGCCCACTTTTGGCCAAGCACTGTGCTGGGCACAGAGCTCCAGTGTTCCCAACAAGCTCATAGCCTGGAGAGCAGCAAGGGACACACAAGCCCTGCAAGTCCTGCCCAAAGTGTAGGCCAGAGCAGGGGCTCACAGTGGATGCCTGAGACACTTTGAGGATTAGCAGCCCAATTCTAGATGGTTCAGGCAATTTCTACTTTACTAAAAAAATTTTTTTTGGCCATGCCATGTAGCATGTGGGATCTTAGTTCCCTGACCAGGGGTCAACCTGCAACCCCTGCATCAGAAGTTTGGTATCTTAATCACTGGGCCATCAGGGAAGTCAAATTTATTGATTTAGACCATGTCAGGTCTTAGCCAAGGTATGTGGGATCTTTGTTGCGTCGTGTGAGATCTTTTCTGCAGCACATGGGCTCAGTAGTTGCAGCACACAGGCTTTATTGCTCTACAGCGTGTGGTATCTTAGTGGCCCGACTGGGGATCAAACCCATGTCTCCTGCATTGCAAGACAGAGTCTCAACCACTGGACCACCAGGGAAGTCCCAGTTCATGCAATTTTGATAAAGGTAATTGTGTATATCTTTTAATGGACTTTACAAAACATTATACCCATGATTTCATCAAGATAATTATTTGGGATTAAACTCAGGTAGGTAGCACTGTTAGTCCTGAGGGAGGTGAAAGGACAAAGTTGAGTAATATAGTACAGGTAAGTAAATAAATAGGACAAAGATCTGGAAGGTGACATGAGCGTAGCCAATCCTCGGTAGACTCGGCTTCCGAATCTGGTGCCACAGCCTCAGGTAAGGGTCGAGGATGGCTTTCCTGAATGCAGAACTTGAGTCCAGGACTTGGGTCCAGGCTAGGCTTCGCTCATGGCTCAGATGATAAAGAATCTGCCTGTAATGCAGGAGACCTGGGTTTAATCCCTGGGCTGGGAAGATCCCCTGGAGAAGGGAATGGGTACCCACTCCAGTATTCTTGCCTGGAGAATCCCGTGGACAGAGGAGCCTGGCAGTCTACAGTCCATGGGGTCACAAAGACTCAGACACAACTGAGTGACTAAATTATTGGGGCTTCCCTGGTGGTGGCTCAGATGGTAGACAGTCCGCTGCAATGCGGGAGACCCAGGTTCAATCTCTGAGTCGGGAAGACCTCCTGGAGAAGGGAATGGTTACCTACTCTAGTATTCTTGCCTGGAGAATTCGGTGGACAGAGGAGCCTGGCGGGGGTGGCAGTCACAATGAGACAGCAAAGGTACGGGCAGGGGGCCATGGAATTGCAGAGGGGACACAACTGAACGACTGATATTTTCACTTTCTTTTCTGTGATGTGAAGTAGGCGCTCCAGGAAGAAGGAGTGAGGGGCAGGCAGGGTGAGGCAGGGAAGGGAAAGGCCAACACTGGGGAGGAGTGTCAAAGTCACGGCTGTGGACCTCCGGGTTCGATTCTGCCAGGAACTTCATGTTTGTGCAGGGCGCCCCACAGACTCCAGTCCTTCTGTGGTTGAGGCTGACTTTGGGGGGGCGTTAGCTCCTGCCCACCCTAATAAAGAGAGGCAGAGCCTTGGAGGTGAGGCCTCAGGCCCTGGGGCTCAGCACATCCACCGCAGCTGCGGCTAGACCAAGCTACGGGCTGTGATGTCCTCACCTGGAGCACCTGCCATGGAGGCCCCTTCGGCTCCCCATCCCCAAGGTCCTCTTCTGTAAGGTGGGACCATGCTGTGACTGTCTGGCAGAATTGCTGTCCTGGGGCAGATAGAATGAGTATTTTGGGGGAGCTGCCATCCCCCCAGCTGTGGGAGGCTCCTCAGTTCTCCAGGTGCTGGGGGCACCCTCAAGCTGGGCCTCGGAGGGATTTGACTGAGCTGAAAAGCAGCGGATGCAGGCTTCAAGGTCAGACAGTGTACCTGCCTTGTCTATGGAGATCTGACCCCCCGAGCCAGAGGAACACGTCCCTTGTCAAGAGGTGTCTGAGCTGAAAATGAGGACATGACCTTGACGTCCTCCCAGGGTTCTTGGGTGGACATCCAGTCTGGGCTCTAAGTGATGCTGCCTCCATGGTGGGGGGGGGCGTTGCCCACTCAGTTTCCTTCCCTGGCATCTGGTGATTCACACACACAGCATCTCAGGGTGATGAACAGCACGGACTTCGAGGTCAGGTAACCCACATTCAAAGCCCAGCTTGGCCATTTCTAACCCATAAGATCTGGACGTGCTAATTAACCTCTGTAAGCCTCAGTTTTCTCATCTACAGAATGGGGACTGGCATTAACTGGTCAGATGGTTGTGAATATTAAATGGGACAACATTGGCAATGGAGCAAACAGTCAGGAAATGTCTAGTGCACAATAAATATTATTTATTATCCATGTGTTGGAGGCACGTATAGAATGTATATGTAATATGAAATATAGTTGTTAATCGTTTTTTTCCGTGTCTCTAAACTCTGGGTTAGATGCTTCAAGTTTGAGGTTAGGGGCTCCATGTGGTTTTCTCTGATACTGGGTTTTGTGAAAATTGTAATATGAATCTGGTCATCTTGTTCACATTCTTTACCCTCGTGGAGCACTTCCTCTGTCCACACCTCCAGCGAGAAAGTCAGGGTACAAGCTGCGTTCTATAGATGAGGTGAGGAGAGCCTGGGGGCCAAAGGTTTGCCTCAAGGTCACCCAGCTGCTTGGGGCTACAAGCAGCCCCAGAACCTAGGTGCTGGTCAAGCCCGCGGGAGAGGCCCAGGGCTGGTTTAGTTGCCTTCTGCCGGGACCCAGGCCGACCTGGGGGGAGGCGGCGGCTCCTGTGTGGATGAGCTCTGATTCTCCCCGGGGGCCTCCCTCCTTCGGGGAGCCCCAAGACCTGCTCAACCTGGCTGAGGCCCCGCCCAGATGCCCTGCCTGTGACCTCCCCCAGCACCTGCCCTGAGTGCTGTGAGGTAGAGCTGAGCCCTGTCCCTGGGGCCTGGGGGCGGGGCCTGGGGGCCTGGGGCGGGGAGGCTGCCGAATGGGCCGGGGGTGGCAGCGGGCTCCCAGGCCCTACCTGGCACTGTCTCTGGTGTCTACTTACTGGAGCAGCTGGGCGGGAAGATCATTTTGGGGGCAGAGCCCAGGAGTGACCGTGCAGACTTCAGCCTGCTGTTTCTGAGTTTTCCAGCTCCCACACTCACTTCTTCTTCTTTTTTTTTGATGTGGAGCATTTTAAGTCTGTTGACTCTGTCACACTACTGCTTCTGTTTTGTGTTTTTGGCCACGAGCCGTGTGGAATCTTAGCTTCCCAACCAGGGATCGAACTTGCACCCCCTGCATTGGAAGGTCAAGTCTTAACCACTGGACCGCCAGGAAGTCCCTCTAAGCTCACTTTTACACTGGGTGTCCCAGGCTTTATTCTATTGAATCCCTCTGTCGTGACCTTTGCAACACTTGAGTACCACTGGTGCTATGATTTACCTAGTAGTTTTAAGTCCTCTTTTCATACTTTAATTCATTTACTTAATTCTGCAAATGGAAAGTCAGTATCATTTGCTGTAAGTAGGCAGTCAGTAACCTTAAAAGTAAATTGAAAACAGACCCAAAGAAAAGCCTACGTTCAAGTTATTCCTGCCAGAAGTTGTGGCATTCTGAAAACCCTGAGCCTTGGGGTCTGTTCTTTCTTTGTTGGAATGTTAGAGAGAAATTAAAGACACAGCACCAAGTGGAGGCCTTCTCCTCGGCCTGCTGGTTGAAAAGGAATTGAAGGGGTGCGGACTTTCTCACTTTGTGGATCAGTGTTAGGCTGCCCCTGAAATCATCATAGGTTCTAATCGTGGTGCACAGCCCATGTTTGAGGGAACATGGGTCAGTGGAGGGCCTCCTCCATCCTTGAAGCCCAGTTTGAGTGCCCCCGCCTCCCAGCATCTCTAGATGAGGGAATGGCACCCCAGTCTAGTACTCTTGCGGGGATAATCCCGTGGACAGAGGACCCTGGTGGGCTACAGTCCTTGGGGTCGCAGAGACAGACACGATTGAGCACACATACGCGTGCACACCTCCCAACATGACACCCCTTCCTGCTCGCACGTCCCTGATTCTGCCCAGGAGTGAGCTGTCTGGCATCCACTGGCTTCCCCCAGAGCAGAGCTCCCTAGAGCCCCACAGATGAGCATGAGCTGCTCCAGGCAGACACACCCACCCCCTCGCCTGGACGCATCGACCTACTGTCTCCTTAGGCCTAGATGAACCTCGAAATGAGGGCCTGACCATACCCATGAGGGAGACCACTACCCCGCCCCCTGGGATATGCTAGGAGGTGAGGGAGCTGGGTGCTGAGTAACAGGTTGGGTTAGGTGGCCAATAGAGGGACATCTTTGGTGAGCATCATGGCTGAACAAAGGCTTGGAGGCTGGGCTGGGTGAGGCCTGCTCTCTAATAACAGGAGGTGGTTTTGATGGCTTTCTGGAGAAATAGGGAATCATTCTAGGCTCTTTCCACTAACTGCTGTGAAACTCAGGGCCCTTCCCCTCTCTGAGTCTCATGTCCGCTCTGGAAAATGAGGAAGATGATGGTGGGCACCATGTAGGATGGAGGTGGGCATTTAAGGAGGTAAAGCTTATGAAGAACTTGGCACTGTGCCTGGCACTCACGGAGGGCTCTGCAGTTGGTGGCTGCAGAGTGGGACTAGGCTGTAGGGAGTGGGAGGTGATATGAGCCTGAGGTTCAAAAACTGGCTCGGTGTGGCTGTGTCTCAGACCTGAAAGGACACAGGAGACAGAGGCTCCACAAAGCCTCAAAATAACCGTGATTTCAGATGCCACAATTCAGGGTGAAAAGTGGCTTCATGGAAGTAGCCTCAGGATCAGGGAGGGGCAGTGATGGTGGCAGAGGGAGTTAGGGAAGGCTTCCTGGAGGCAGTGTCTTGGAGGAGTACCTGCTGAGCAAGCTGGGCATGCCGTGGTAGCAGTATGGGGCTTCTGAAGGTGTTGCTCACTTTCCTCCCCACAATGCGGAAAGAACATCCTCTCCCTTTCAGGGCCTCCACTCCAGACGCCACACACTCTCTTCCCTGAAGTTGGCAGAGGAGATGCCCAAATACTTCTCAGGAGCTTCGAGGACTTGCAGACTATAGATCCGACATCTGCAGCTAAAACGTAGGAACGGGAAGAATGCTATCCAAATAAACTTAATCCTAATCAAAGGATTATTTTCTTACAGAAAAGCCTCACCTATACTTAATAGTTTTAAATTGTTCCGGGTACCAATTAGACTTTTAATTTTGCTGTTCCCTCCGGCGGCTGGAGGATGTGTGTGGTTTGCGTTTAATCAGAGTTGATTTTTTTTTTTTTTGCTGGTTCTGGGAGAAGGGAGGAGATGAGAAGACTGTTTCAGGGTTTCCTTCTGGTCCTGCCAGGCCCAGTCTAGGGGAGATTTGCTGGGACCCTCGAGTTTGGGGCTGTCTGCTGGGGCAGTGTGGACATCTCCAGGGAGCAAACCAGAGTCCCCTCGTGCCCGATTAGAGGCAGCTGGGAGTTTCTGCCTCCACATTTCTGCCTGGAGAACACAACACTGAGTTAAATGTATGGATTATCCAAAAATTTCTGCAGCAATAGGGTGAGTTATTATTGATTCACAGAGCACGGCAAAACATCGCTGCATGAATTAGCAAACAGCTGTTTCTAATTTGAGTTTAGAACGGTACACAGAGGAACTTGTTTCTCTGTTCACTCCTTTCATTTATAATGAATTTTAATCACCGCTACAGGTGAGAAAAATGTAGAAACAAGCTTGTATCTTGTGGAAGAAACAAAGGAGAGACAGATGCTAACAGATTTCCAGTCTGTGATAAAAGGGATGTTTTGGTACACTTTACATGTAATTAGAGCGCAGCTGTTTCCAGTCCCAGGTCCACGAACACGGCCGAATGTGGGCTCCGCCGATCTCCAAAGGGAGTAAAGAAAAACAGTGATTCAACCCTGAAAGCATTTCGCTTTCTCTTGAGTTGAACAGAGAGCCCTTCGCTCCAGCCCTTGGCAGTGTTGTTCCATAAAGGCTGATGGAGGTGACTTCAGAGGTGCTGTCTCTGCGTCTGTGACGGTGGGAGGCCGGTGGGCTGAGGTTAGGGTGTGCAGAGAGCCCCAGCCAGGGGGCTGATGGGAAAGCCCTCCAGAGCTCCTCTGCTAGCTGCAAGCGCCCCATCTTTGGGGAGCCCCTTGTGGGGGAATATCGGGCCCTCCTTTCCTGGCAGGAGTTGATGGTGACACTCCACACTAGCTAGTTTGATCATCGCCAGCTCTCGGGCGAGTTGATGAGCACTGGCTTCCCGCCCCCCCGGTCTGTTTAATTTCTGCAATAACACTCAAGCTCAATTGCATTTTCAATAACAGTGCTAAGTAAATTTATCTAAGGGATGGAGCAGCCAGGCAGGCTGTGTGTCTGTGAGGTCAGAGGCTTCAAGGGGAAAGGCGGATGTCTCCTTTCTGCCCTGCGTGTCCAGCAGTCCTTTGGGGATGGCGGCCCTAGTGCGTCAAGGAGGCAGGATTGTCCTGGGAGTCAGACCTCATTCCCCATTCCCTCCATCATGCGCCTGGAGACCCAGGTCCAAGTTCCAGCAAGGCTGCTAATGCCCGAGCTTCTGTGTTTATATGACGAGAGGATTGGCTGGGTGCTCTTGAAGGCTTCTCTGCTCTCTGATGTCCTAGGATTGTAAATGCAAGGACCCAGTGGGCCTCTATGCAGGCTGGATGTCTTTTGCTTTGAAAACCACTTTCTGTAGGTTGTAACTGCTGGACCTTAACTTAGACGTTCCTGGTTGTTAATCAGAACTCAGGAAGATGGGACCTCTCACTGTCTAGTGCTATCTACACCCTCATGGCCATTGCCTGCCTCTCTCTCCCTTTCTCTGCTCTGTGACCTTATGTTGAGCTGGGAGGGAGCCAATAGCCAGTGACTATTTTTATTTTATAGAACATTTCTCATATATGGGTGCATGCATACGTGCTAAGTCACTTTAGTCGTGTCCACCTCTTTGTGACCTTATGGACTGTAGCCTGCCAGGCTCCCCTGTCCATGGAATTCTCCAAGCAAGAACACTGGAGTGGATTGCCATGCCCTCCTCCAGGGCATCTTCCTGACCCAGGGATGGAACCTCCATCTCTTATGTCTCCTGCATTGGCAGACAGGTTCTTTACCACTAGCGTTACCCGGGAAGCCCTTCTTTTATATCATGTGTTACAAATATTCACTTATTTCCTCTGCATAGTAACTGTATAATTGGGACTTTTATTGTTCCCATTTTACAGATGAGAAAACTGAGGCTGGTTTCTTCTTCTGTGAAACTGAGGAGATTTATTAACGTGATGGAGCTGGGAATCTGAGGCTGTGAAGTCCAACTGCTGGACTCAGCCACCAAGCAAACACAGGTGCCTTTAGGGCCAGGACACCTTGAGATGGGGAAGGAGCCCCGTGCGTTTGGACAGACAGCAGAGGAAGCATGTCTGGTTCTAAGTGGGAGCCACATTGCTGATCCATCATGGATGCACCAGACCCAGATCCCGTGCCTCCAGGTCTCTGCCCCCTCCTTTTAGAAAACGTGGGCATGGTTTCAAACACTCGAGTTCTTGATTTCTAGCTGTTGGCATTTTTACATAATAACTGATGACCAGGTGGTCCCCAGACTGTCTGGCAGGAGGACAGCCACGGTAGTCTCTGCTCCTCTGCTCAGGTGACCATTCCTCTCAGTCCAGCTGACTGAGGGTCCTGTCCCAGCCTTTTCATTTACCATCTGCTCTGTGACATTGCGAGGTGATCTAACCTCTCTGTTCTATTTTCTCATCCTTGGAGCTGACCACACAACTTACAGTATAAACACAGATACTTTGTGAAAGAGGGATACAGTCTAGGTGGGAAGCTGGGTTCCCTCCCGGGTACCTGGGAGTGTGGCACCCTGCTTACTTGTAATATGGGAATAACCACTGCCACCACCACCTCAGCCATGAAAAGCTGCTCCAGTGTCAGAGGGTTAACAGGTGTGAAAATGCTGTGTAAAATTTTAAATGCCAGACAGTTGATGGGATTTAGTTAATGAAAGTAGTACAAGTTACACTGGTAATCTTCTTGTTCTGTAGCCAGCATTGACTGAATACTTAGCAGCATATGCACATTTTTTAAGGTAGACACTTAAAAAAATAAGGTAAATTGGTTTTTTTAAAAAAAATATGTATTTTTATTTGGCTGCGCTGGGTCTTAGCTGTGGCACACATGGTCTTCAGTCTTAATTGCTGCATGCGGAATCTCTTAGTTGTGGGAACTTCAGTTGTGACATTCAAACTCTTAGTTGCTGCATATGGGAGTTAGTTCTCTGAGCAGGAATTGAACCTGGGCCCCCTGCATTGGATACGCAGAGTCTTAGCTGCTGCAACACCAGGGAAGTCCCAAGGTGGACAGTATTATTGTCTCCATCCTATGGATAAAGGAATAGGGCTCAGAAAGGTGCAGTGATTTGTCTGTGATCACACAGCTAATGGTGGCAACTCAGTCTACGTGAGCCTGAACTCTCAAACCATGGCTCTGCTGTCTCCCAATGGCTGGTGTGTCCCTGATATTGATTGAGTCTATTTAAAATAACGCTGGTGGTTTTTACTCCCCAGAAGGTTTATTAAGGGCCTGGATGGCAGTTACTTGTTGTCAGGTGGCATTTCAGCAGCTCCCAGAGACAGCTAGAAAAAGGCATGCAGAGCCATGGCTTTCAGTCTGTTGGGCGGCCTGCAGGCTTTCAAGGCTATGTGCCAAGTGTCCCTTAGAGGCAGGTCAGAGAATAGGACCCGACCCTTCACCCACCAGGGCCAGCTGGGGAAGCAGCCCCGAAGGGCAAGAATGCCTTGGTTTTCCTGTTTGAGGATGCTGACCTCTGCATCCCAGCCTCCACCCCAGTGCTGTCTGTTGACCCCTGAAACCACCACCCTCCTGCCCCACCTGCTTATTTTTTATATCCACACTGAAAGAATGATCCCCAATTTTCCTGTCTGTGGCCTCACTGCGCATGATGAGATCGTATCCACAAAGGCACTCTGTGCTCCCTGGAGCAGAGAAGGGTGACTATGAGTTGCTGTTATTTTTATTAAAAACATGATTCTAATTCACGATTTCAGTTGGAGCCCTGTCCGTTCCTGGTAACCTCCATGGGGCTCCTTAACCTACCTCAGAGCAGAAACCCTGCAGCTGCCTCATCCCTCTTCTTCCCAGGGTGGACTCCTGATTTCTAAGGGGTTGGGTCTCCATCCTTTACACCACACCTTCAGATGTCTCTTTAGGAAAATCAAATACCTAGATGCAAGACTGACTGCTTACATGAAAGATTTTTTTTTTTTCCTCTTTCAAAGTGCTTCAAAGTAGCAAAGCATTGGTTGAGAGTTGAAACTTGAGATAGTAACTAATTGACAGAGAGGCTGAGCAGTCAAGAGCAGAGAAAGCTAAGAATGCTAGGGACCTTCTGTAAACCCTAGAGGTCCAGGCATATAGAGCAGGCTCAACAAATATGTGCTGAGGGAAAGACGGTGAGATATCCAGCAGAGAGCCAGGATACCTACTATCTGCCATTCCTCATTCCTGTACCCAGGGAAGCCATCACTAGTTGATCACAGACTCTTAGAGCTACAAAGGCTCTTAGAAGACCAATTCATCTGATTCATTCTCTCCGGAGTTGGGAAAAGAAAAGCACAAAGAGGGGATGTACTTGCCCATGGTTATCTAGTGTCAGAATCTGAACCTGGTTTAGCAGTGGTCTCATCCACTGTGCTTATGGTTTCACCCTGGGCTCGTGGCCTCACCCTGGGCTCATGGCCTTGCCCTCGGCTCGTGGCCTCACCCTGGGCTCGTGGCCTCACCCTCTAGGCTCAAAGTTCCACACTCTGGCTTGGCCCTCTGCATTATCTTTTTTCTTTTTTAAATGAAAAGTAGCACATGTTTGCACCAAATCATTTTATTAGCCTATTTCCTGCCTGCAGAATTTGGGGGTTCCACAGTCTTCTTTCATCTCCTTTTTGGTCCAGGCTGGCAGTGTTTCTGCTGGTGTAAACTTTTCAGGAAACTTGGTGGTCTCCTGTGTATGTCATGGGGAATCTATTCCATTGGATAAGAGGTCCCTATGTAGATTTTTTTTCCCAGTAGATAATCCGATCTTCACTTTCGGCTTCTGCTATGATGGTTCCAGGGCAATGCCCTCAAATTTCCTAGATGCTCTCTGGTGAATCACATTTTTAATCTCTTCAAAGAGCCTTTTGTGTGACTGAGTGCTCCAAACTTATGCTTTTTCTGAGATACAAGCAAACTGTATAGTCACACTCTCAGTCTTTTCTCTAGAAGCATGCTTTGCTGATAGTGAATCTCTTAATTATAATGTCTTTTGCAATCTGGTTAAGCTGAGAATTTCTAAAATCATCAATTCCTTGTTCCGCTCTGCTTAACAGTCTTCTCTCAATCCATCTCTTTCCTCTCTACCATAAGAAGCAAGAAGAAATCAGCCTACCTTCAATAAGTTGTTTGGAAAATTTCTCAGCCAAATATCCATTTTTTACCCATTATAAGTCCTGCTTTGCACCTAAGTGGGGGGCGTGATTCCATTAAACTTCCTGCCACTATATAACAAGGATCCCTTTCTTCCAGTTTCCAATATCAAGTTCCTCATCTTCTAAGCCCTCACCATCAATCCCTTTAATGTTCCTGTTTCTCTTATGAGTCTGTTCATGATATTTATGTATTTTTTTATGGTGACTTAGTTTTTTCAAATGTACTCCTTCCTTCTGAGTCTTCTCTGAGTCATTAATATCTGTATTTCTATGAATAATCTTTTAAAGGCAATAGAGGCATTTTTCTACCACACTCCTGAAAATTCTAGTCGCTGTCCACTGCCCAATTCCGAAGCCACTTCCACACTTTCCTGGTATTTGTAATAGCAACCTCCCTGCTCCTGGTACCAATATCTGTTTTCATTTCCTATTGTTGCTGTAGCAAATTAGCACAGACTTAGTGGCTTAAAACAAGAACAGATTATTATCTTACAATTCTGTAGGTCAGAAGTCTGGCATGGATCTCACTGGGCTAAAATTGCAGGGCTGTGTTCCTTTCTGAAGGCCCTGGAGAGAATCTGTTTTCATGCTTTTTCCATTTTTAGAGGCTGCCCGCATTCCTTGGCTTGTGGCCCCCTTCCATCTTCAAAGCCAACAGTTGTATCTCTCTGACCTCCTCTTTTGCCTCCCTCTTCTGCCTTAAGGACCCTTGTCATTACATTGGGCCCTCCCAGATAATTCAGCATAATCTCTTTATCTGAAGGTCCTCTAATTAGCGATCTTAATTCTATCTACAACCTTAATCCACTTTTGTCGTATAATGTAACATATTCATAGTTTCTGGGGATTAGGACATCAACATTTTGCGGGGAGCGGGGAGCATTATTTTGCCTACTACAGTCTCGCAGATGGGTTTTGCCCAGGCTGTTTAAGCATCCTGCTGTATCTGCCACTAAGTGAGGCAAGAGGCCAGCTACAAGGACTTCCGGTGGCTACAGGAACCACTACAGGTAGTCCAGTGGCTAAGACTCTATGCTGCCAATGCTGGGGGCCCGGGTTCTACCTCTGGTGAGGGAATTAAATCCAACATAATGCAACTAAAGATCCCACATGCTGCAATGAAGACCTGACTCAGCTGAATAAATATTTTTATAAAAGAGGGCAGCCACATTCATTGGTGCTTGGCATCAGAGCCAGCTTCTGGTGATCCACTCGCTGACTTTGCCTGCTTTGGGACACATCTTTGTGGCAGGTGAGCTTGTAAAGTGTGAGACCTCTTCGTGGCTCTCCTTGAGTTACAGTGCTTGGCACCGAGCAGCTTCTGCAGTGGGGCGGGCTCTGAACTGGGCCTGGAGAGGCAGTGTAGTCTAATAGTGAGTGGCTTTGGGGTGGGGGTAGTGGTACATTTGCTACTTGCTAACTCTATGTGCTCAGAAAGTTTCTTTCCTTCCTGGAGCCTCAGTTTGCAAGTTATAAAGAAGGAGATGTAATAATAGCGCCCGTCTCATAGTGATGTTGTCTAAACCAAATGAGAAGATGCTGGCAGAGTGTCTGGTTTATACAAAATGCTCCAGAAACAGTAACTACAGTGGTTTTTGTGAGTTTAGTCTTGGGTCTGTCTGCTCCTGCCTTGTGGCCTCTGTCTCCCCATCTGTGAGGTAAGACGAGTGATGGCCCGTTCACTTCCTCTTGCCTCCCCTCCCCCTTGCACTGATGTTGATTCTACATGTGTGCATGTAATTGAGTCAAGGAGTATTCTGGGATGGACAGCAAGAGGTAAGGAGCAGGGCAGGCACTCTTGCCCCAAGTCTCTCGCTGGACTCTACGTCCAGTGTTCTTTCCTTTGCCCCAGTGTGTCTCCCACAGGCGCCAATCCACCTGCTGTGTGCAGCCTGGACTCTCCACGGGGCAGCGTCCAGGGCAGCCCCCAGCACAGTCCTTGTGCTGGGGGCACTGGTGGACCTGGTGGAAACTTCACTCCTGGGGCTGCTCAGCTTTTTTCCCTCTGGAGCCTGGCGGTCATTTTTATTCACCTGAATGGAACTGTCCATTCCAGGAATGTCCTAGAAACCTGGAGCTGCCTGGGCATCAGCTGTTTTCACTTTCCCGCCCACAGCAGCAACCCCTTCAGTGTTCTTTTCAGAGCCATGTATTCCTCGTGCAGAGCTTCAGTGATGGACGGCTCCCCCCACCACCTTCCTAGCCTGTGCCCCTCCCTGCAGGAAGGTCCCCTTTCTGCAAACTCTCGTGGGCTAGCTACTCTCTCCTTGGCATCCTGGACTTCTTCTGCAGCTCCGACCTTGATTCTCTGTGACAGGAAGAGCGTGGAGCTGAGGGTCCCAGCCATCCTGGGTGGTGGCCACTTGACTCCACGTAGTCAAGGTGTGTCTGAGGTCATGTTCTCAAGGCTGCAGACTCAGCCCGCAGAGCTGACCCAGTGTGGCCACGTGAGCTTGGGGTCTTCTTCCGCTGATATATCCTGAAGCCCAGTTAATGTTCTTTTTACTACCTAATTGAGTTTTTATCGAAGTTTCTCCCCACTTTTATGCTTATTTTTGTTCTCTTCCTGCAGCCGACAGCAGAAGACCCATATAACCCATTTCCTATCAGCCCTTTTTGAGGATTAGTCATTTTTAAATGACTGCAATTTCCTTTTTGAAAGTGATTTTTATACTCATTTTGTTCTGTTTCTTTAGCTGTACCTACTCTAGGTGAAAAGGGGAAGCCGAGGATCTGATATTAGTCACTGGGTTTCCCTCTTGATCTTCTGCTGTGACCATACCCTCTCCCAAAAGATAGAAGCAGGGTAGCATGGTGGATCAAAGAGTCGGACACAACTGAGTGACTGAGCACACACACACAGCCTGGTGGGTGAGAGCACCGACTCAGGACCAACTAACTAGGTTTGAATCCTGGCTCTCCTGCCTGCAAGCTGTGTGGCTTTAGGTAAGTTACTCAGCCTCTCTGTGCCTCAATTTTCTCACATGAACAGGGAAATAATAATAGTAGCGCCTATCTCTTTGGCTATTGAGAGGACTGAATGAGTTAAAAGAATGCCTGGCACATAGTAGAATCTATCAAAGCATTTACTTGGAAATGAAAAGGTGGCTGGCACAGCTGGTCTTTCCTTGCATCTGCCTTCTTCCTGAGTTCTGAAACGTTCAAGCTGATGGGGATCTCCGGATTGCCTTCACCCCGTTTCTGCACCCCTCCCCTTTCTGCAGTCTGCCCAAGGGCATGTGCTGCGCTGGTTTCATTTGTGTGATGACTAACAGCACGAGGGGAGCGTGGCTGCTGTAAGGACCCCTCTTCTGCCGAGCCCTCCCCTGCGCATCCATCCTGAGTGCGCTGGCCCTGGTCCTCTCTCCAGCCTGCTCCTAGAACAGTAAGCTAAGTGCCCCTCACACAAAATGCATCTGGAGGGATGGGACGCATGGCAGCAGCCAAGGTTAAATGTTGTGAGAGTAAAAGGCTTTGAACAGGGCAATCTGAGTTGGGTTTTTATTTGTCAACATGCCCATTTCCCCTGATTGGGCCTTTTTAGTGTAAGGAGCCTTATTTCAATTCAGATGATTATAATCTCAGCAGTTGCTCAGTTTGTTGCTCCCAAAATAATGTGCTTTGCTGTAGTTTTGAGACTTGTTTACAGAAAAATAAAGCCAGCTGGGCAGCCCCATGATGAACCTCAGGGGGCTGTGGCGCTGGGGCAGGTTGACCCTCCTTCTGAAAGACTGGGTGGATGAAGGGGTGCAGGGGAGAGTAGACCCCGAGATCCTGGCCACACACCGCTGGGGCTTCTGGCTGTGTGACCGAAGGCAAGTTACTCACCTCTCTGAGTCTCAGCCTCCTCATCTCAAAAATGGGACGTTGCCGATGGGAGGATGAAAGGAGAGTATTAATTGCGGTAATAGAAGCACTTAGCACAGTGCTGGCACTCGGGACATGCTCGCTAAACGTAGCTGCTAATTTTATTAGCACTAGTGGTACTCATTAGTGCTAATTATGATTATTGGCCAAATAGCGCTTTTGTTTATCAGCTTTATTGAGTATAATTTGCATATCGTAACACTCCCTTGTTTTAAGTGAGCAGTTCAGTGACGTTTAGTAAATTCACAGAGCTGTGCAGCTCTCACCGCAGTCCAGCTCGCAGGCATTTCCATGATCTCTGAAGGACGCCTCTTGCCCATTTGCAGTCAGTCCCTGCTCCCTCCTCTGGCCTCAGGCAATCACTAATCTGCTTTCTGTCTCTGCAGATGGGCCTGGTCTGGACAGTTCATGTGAATGGAATAAGAGTGCTTCTTCACATTAAATTTTCTCATCCACCCCTCACAGCGCATCTCTGTTTCATATGTGTGAGCTGACTTCAGAGTTTAGAGGAGCGCTCGTGGGGTGACAAGTGAACGCAGGAGCAGGGTTCAAGTGCAGGTGTCTGCTCTCATCCTTGGACAATGTGAATGAAAGACGTGTGCGGGCTTGGTCTTTCGGGTCGGTGTCTTCCTTGCGCTCCTCACCCATGAACCGGCTGGCTTTTGAGCCTGGATCCTCCACTTGCCAGCCAGCTTTGACACCTCCTGGGCCTCGGGGGCCCCTCCCCACAGTGCAGACAGTGGGCCATCTGGATGGCCCTGTCGGGGCTCAAAGGAGAGTCAGACCATGACTGCTTGGGAGCTTGCTTGTCATGGGCCCCCTCTCTCAGTCTCATCTACACAGGTGTCTTGCACGACTGACCTGTGTCAAGGGCCCTGACAGTGGACAGGCCTGGCGCTGTTCTTCCCTGGGGGGCCTCACGTGGCTGTGCCTCAGTTTCCTTGTCTGTCCAACGGGAGGGGCCCTGGCCCCCACCACCTCTGTGCTGGAGACAGCCCTTAGTGATGCACCCAGGAAAGGCTCCATGGCAGCTGGCACGAGTCTGAACTGAAACATCAAAATAATAAAAAGCCAGTGGAGCCCGGCCAGGGGGCAGGGGCAAGTGGGTCCCCCAGCTGCCCTAGCTCCAGCCACCTCCTCCCTTGAGTCCCTTTGTCTGCACCCCATGGAGCCAGCTGGCAAGAGCCAGGAATTACCAGGAGGGGCTGGGGCACCTCCTGCCACATCTAATCCAAGGATCCGACAGTGCTGGGTCCTTCTCGTCCAAAGGCCCCGTAACATGAGGCCCCCAGGGGAGCGGATGCCCTCACTCTGGGAGGTACCAAACGCTGGGTTGGGTGACTGGGCTTCGGGGGCGGAGAGACTGCAGGGAGATTGGGACTCCAGGCCAGGAGCTTCGGAGAGCAGCATCCTTCCAGGCAGAGCTCTGCCAGTCGTGCCAGCTGGGGTCAAGCACATCTTCACAGGGTCAGAGCCAAGGGCCTGGGCGGGCACCAGGGTGGGGGTGGGGCCTAGGAGCAGGCTCAGAGCCAGCTCTGAGGGGCCCTGGAAGACCCTCCAGAAGGCCTTGTTGTCTTTTCAAGTCTTGGGATTGGCACTTATGAGAGCCTGGGGTGCAGGACCCCCGGTCTGAGCCATGCGCCTCCATGATGGTGTGTGTGTTTGTGTCTGCAGGTGAGTGTGTGTGTATGTTCAAGCCTGTGTGTGTACGTGGATGTGATAATGTAGGAATGGACATGTGTGCATATGGAGAGTACGTGACTGTATGAGTGTGTGTTTGTGGTGGTGTGTATGACTGTGTGTTAGTGTGTTGAGTTCACATGTGAGTTGCAGGAGTGCTATATGAGTGGCATGTGTGTTGTATGTGTTGCATGAGTGTGTTTATGTGTGTAGGCGTGTGAGTGGTGCTTGCCCAGCCTGGGAGTGAGGTCCCCTGCTTTTCCCTTCTAGAGGATCTGGGCTGCCTCTAGCCAAGAATTTCTGGGTTACATTGTGAGGGCTTTTCTGAAGACTCAACCAGGCTGGCTGGGGGCCGGAGAGGCGAGACAGTGGTCTGTTTCCTCGGGGTTAGAAGAGCAAGGTCAGTGCAGCCGAATCTGAGCTTTTGTTTGTCTCTCTCCTGTCCGTAGCAGCCTGTGGTCCCTTTCATTCATTATTAAGTCTTGAATCCACCCAACATGAAACCTGAGCCACGGAACTCACTCCCTGCTCAGGCTGCTTCATTCAAACCCTGCCGCTTCTCAGGAAACTTCATGGGTTTAAGTTGCTGGGTCCAGGGTGCCTTTGTCTTTTCCAGAAACGGCCAACCCCTAGTTGGTTTCGTTTTCCTCATTTGA
Organism: Aepyceros melampus; assembly: GCA_006408695.1. NCBI lineage: Eukaryota > Metazoa > Chordata > Mammalia > Artiodactyla > Bovidae > Aepyceros > Aepyceros melampus. The sequence continues at coordinate 64,210 of SJXQ01011889.1, forward strand.
GCTCTGAGGCCACCTGGGTCCTGGCCCCACGTCTGATCACTGCCCCTTCGGGCCATCTCCTGGGGTTCTGAGCGGACGTGGGGAAAATCCAGGGGTGGAGGGGAACACAGGAGACCACCACCCTTGGGGCGGTTTGAGCTGGGAGCCCCTCGGGTCCTTCCCACGTCTCCTGCCCTGCTTGCGCCCTTGGGCCTGAGGTCCTTGCGCCTCTTATGTCCGTGTGCACCTGAAGCAGCAGTCCCATCTTTATCAGTCCCCCTTCACCATGGAATGTAGCATGGCTGAATTCACTAAAAATGCATTTTACTTTCTTGTAAAGTCTTGCCCACACCCATCGCACCCAGTGGGGTTTCCCACCCAAGCTACAGGCTGCAGGGGGGAGTCAAGCCCCATGTCTGGATCA
>SJXQ01011889.1:64968-80611 GCA_006408695.1 Aepyceros melampus
AGGCCCAAGTAGGTGTTGTCGAGGGGAAAGGCACCTCCCCTCCGAACCCTGCCGCCCCTCTGCCACCCCCTCGGCAGATTGGAAGGCCCACATGTCCACACGCTTCTGGCCCGCCCCCCAGACTCCCTCCTCCCACTCCCCCTAGCAGTTGGCCAGCTGCACAGCCTCAGCCCGCGAGCTGTCGAAAAGCTGGCTCCGTCCTTGTTTCTCGCGGCCCTGGGAATTGCCTCTAATCTCCTTTCTGCCTTCCACCCCCCCGCAGATGGTGACGACGACCCACAACTCTCTTGGGTGGCCTCGTCTCCCTCCAGCAAGGATGTTGCGTCACCCACGCAGATGATCGGAGATGGGTGTGACCTGGGCCTGGGTGAGGAGGAAGGGGGCACGGGCTTGCCGTACCCTTGCCAGTTCTGCGACAAGTCCTTCATCCGCCTGAGCTACTTGAAGAGACACGAGCAGATCCACAGCGACAAGCTGCCGTTCAAGTGCACCTACTGCAGCCGCCTCTTCAAACACAAGAGGAGCCGCGACCGGCACGTCAAGCTGCACACGGGCGACAAGAAGTACCACTGCCACGAGTGCGAGGCGGCCTTCTCCCGCAGCGACCACCTCAAGATCCACCTGAAGACCCACAGCTCCAGCAAGCCCTTCAAGTGCACCGTCTGCAAGCGCGGCTTCTCCTCCACCAGCTCGCTGCAGAGCCACATGCAGGCCCACAAGAAGAACAAGGAGCACCTGGCCAAGTCGGAGAAGGAGGCCAAGAAGGACGACTTCATGTGCGACTACTGCGAGGACACCTTCAGCCAGACCGAGGAGCTGGAGAAGCACGTGCTTACCCGCCACCCCCAGCTCTCCGAGAAGGCCGACCTGCAGTGTATCCACTGCCCCGAGGTCTTTGTCGACGAGAACACGCTGCTCGCCCACATCCACCAAGCCCACGCCAACCAGAAACACAAGTGCCCCATGTGCCCCGAGCAGTTTTCCTCCGTGGAGGGCGTCTACTGCCACCTGGACAGCCACCGCAGCCCGATTCCAGCAACCACAGTGTCAGCCCTGACCCCGTGCTGGGCAGCGTGGCCTCTATGAGCAGCGCCACGCCGGACTCCAGCGCCTCCGTGGAGCGAGGCTCCACCCCGGACTCCACCTTGAAGCCGCTGCGGGGCCAGAAGAAGATGCGGGATGACGGGCAGGGCTGGTCCAAGGTGGTGTACAGCTGCCCCTACTGCTCCAAGCGGGACTTCAACAGCCTCGCCGTGCTGGAGATCCACCTGAAGACCATCCACGCGGATAAGCCGCAGCAGAGCCACACGTGTCAGATCTGCCTGGATTCCATGCCCACCCTCTACAACCTCAACGAGCACGTCCGCAAGCTGCACAAGAACCACGCGTACCCTGTAATGCAGTTCGGCAGCATCTCCGCCTTCCACTGCAACTACTGCCCCGAGATGTTCGCTGACATCAACAGCCTGCAGGAGCACATCCGGGTCTCCCACTGCGGCCCCAACGCCAACCCGCCCGACGGCAACAACGCCTTCTTCTGCAACCAGTGCTCCATGGGCTTCCTGACCGAGTCCTCCCTCACGGAGCACATCCAGCAGGCCCATTGCAGTGTGGGCAGCGCCAAGCTGGAGTCCCCGGTCGTGCAGCCCACGCAGTCCTTCATGGAGGTCTACTCCTGCCCCTACTGCACCAACTCGCCCATCTTCGGCTCCATCCTGAAGCTCACCAAGCACATCAAGGAGAACCACAAGAACATCCCGCTGGCCCACAGCAAGAAGTCCAAGGCGGAACAGAGCCCGGTCTCATCGGATGTGGAGGTGTCTTCCCCGAAGCGGCAGCGGCTCTCGGCGAGTGCCAACTCCATCTCCAACGGCGAGTACCCGTGCAACCAGTGCGACCTCAAGTTCTCCAACTTCGAGAGCTTCCAGACCCACCTGAAGCTGCACCTGGAGCTGCTGCTGCGGAAGCAGGCGTGCCCCCAGTGCAAGGAGGACTTCGACTCGCAGGAGTCCCTGCTGCAGCATTTGACCGTGCACTACATGACACGTCCACCCACTACGTGTGTGAGAGCTGCGACAAGCAGTTCTCCTCGGTGGACGACCTGCAGAAGCACCTGCTGGACATGCACACCTTCGTGCTCTACCACTGCACCCTGTGTCAGGAGGTCTTCGACTCCAAGGTGTCCATCCAGGTGCATCTGGCGGTGAAGCACAGCAACGAGAAGAAGATGTTCCGCTGCACGGCCTGCAACTGGGACTTCCGCAAGGAGGCCGACCTGCAGGTGCACGTCAAGCACAGCCACCTGGGCAACCCGGCCAGGGCCCACAAGTGCATCTTCTGCGGGGAGACCTTCAGCACCGAGGTGGAGCTGCAGTGCCACATCACCACGCACAGCAAGAAGTACAACTGCAAGTTCTGCAGCAAGGCCTTCCACGCCATCATCCTGCTGGAGAAGCACCTGCGGGAGAAGCACTGCGTGTTCGACGCGGCGGCCGAGAACGGCACGGCCAACGGGGTGCCCCCGGCCGCCGCCAAGAAGGCCGAGCCGGCCGACCTGCCGGGCGTGCTGCTGAAGAACCCCGAGGCGCCCAACAGCCACGAGGCGAGTGAGGACGACGTGGACGCGTCGGAGCCCATGTACGGCTGCGACATCTGCGGGGCGGCCTACACCATGGAGGTGCTGCTGCAGAACCACCGGCTGCGGGACCACAACATCCGGCCGGGCGAGGACGACGGCTCGCGGAAGAAGGCCGAGTTCATCAAGGGCAGCCACAAGTGCAACGTGTGCTCGCGGACTTTCTTCTCGGAGAACGGGCTCCGGGAGCACCTGCAGACTCACCGGGGCCCTGCCAAGCACTACATGTGCCCCATTTGCGGTGAGCGTTTCCCCTCGCTGCTGACGCTCACGGAGCACAAGGTGACCCACAGCAAGAGCCTGGACACAGGCACCTGCCGCATCTGCAAGATGCCCCTGCAGAGCGAGGAGGAGTTCATCGAGCACTGCCAGCTGCACCCCGACCTGCGCAACTCCCTCACGGGCTTCCGCTGCGTGGTCTGCATGCAGACGTCACCTCCACGCTCGAGCTCAAGATCCACGGCACCTTCCACATGCAGAAGCTGGCGGGCAGCTCGGCCGCGTCCTCCCCCAACGGCCAGGGGCTGCAGAAGCTCTACAAGTGTGCCCTGTGCCTCAAAGAGTTCCGCAGCAAGCAGGACCTGGTGAAGCTCGACGTCAACGGGCTCCCCTACGGCCTCTGCGCCGGCTGCATGGCCCGCAGCTCCAACGGACAGGTGGGCGGCCTGGCCCCGCCCGAGCCTGCCGACCGGCCCTGCGCCGGCCTCCGCTGCCCCGAGTGCAGCGTCAAGTTTGAGAGCGCGGAGGACCTGGAGAGCCACATGCAGGTGGACCACCGTGACCTCACCCCGGAGACCAGTGGGCCCCGGAAAGGCGCCCAGACGTCGCCAGTGCCCCGGGTAAGTACAGCCCGCCCCCGCCTGCCCCACCCCCTCTATGGAAGCCCGGTGCATGCCATCTCCCTTCCAGCGGGACGTGGCATGTATCACCCTGGGTCTCATTTGCCAAGTGCTCTTCTGTAAAATGGGAATAATAATTGTCTCAATGTCATGGAATTGTTGTGAGGGACGCGTGGCATAGTGTGGGTGAAGGGTAGATACAGTGAGTTCTGTCCGTGTTGGAGGTCAGGTCATCTCGGTCATTGATCGAGGGTGGACTTGCTTGTGTGCTTACTGGGTCTTTTTGGGCAAGTCACTCTGTTCTTTGGGCTTTAGATTTAGGAATCCTTTGACAATGTGTAAAGGTAACATACACATAAAGGACTTGGCACTTGGCACTTAGGGCCCCGTCATGCTAGCAGTAATCATCAACTGGTACTATCATCAACACTGTCATTAGAGCTGGTACATGGACGCCCTTGGAATGTTTCCAGTTACTGATTGATTGATCACATCTGTCCTGAGCACCTTTTATTTTGGGGATGTCTGGAAGCCAAGCAGAGCCAGAAGCAGACCCTGGACTGGGGCTGCTAGACCCAGGGAAGCCACACGCCTATAACCACTGGGTTTCAGCAAGGCAGGGGAAGTCTGAGCTACTAGAGGGTCCATGTGGGACCTGGGAATGGTGACGGTGGGGCACCTGCTGGAGACTGTGTGGCCCCTGACGTCAGACAGAGTAGGCCCGGGGACTCCCATCAAGCCTGTGTTATCTGTTTCTAGGCCGAGGAGGTGCCAAGCCGATCTCGGGGGCATCTGTCCCTCGAGGGCCACTGCTGGCGCCGCTGGCAGGGAGGCAGGCTTTGGGAAAGGGCCACCCACCACGGGTGCCCCTGGAAGACAGGGATGTTTGTGAAGGTGTTCATTGTGGCATCAGATGGGGGCCCGGGACTCTGGAATTTTGCTGGGGGTGGGAGTAATGGGGAGAGAGTAAGAGAGAAGGAGGGCTGGAGAGGCTGAAGGGAGATTCTGCAGTGGGGCCCTTAAGGGGTCTCTTGCCCAGCGAGCTGCAGGGTCTGACCAAGTCACCCAGCTGCAGAGAAAAACGTCTGAATGAGAACAGAACCATGCTTTCACCTGGGGCGTGAGGCCTCTCAAATGCCCGCCTGGAGCAGAGAGCTCCTTTCAGAGTGGATTGATTGACTGAATGTGTCCTGAGCACCCACTATTTCTGGGGTGCCTGGCAGCCAAGGAGAGTCAGAGATGGACCACTTTCTCAAGGCCTTTTGACTGAGCGAGGCCACTAGGTAAGGGTCCGCTGGGTCACACTTCAGGGGGCCTGAGCACAGTGCACTCACAGCTGCCAGCTCTGTCCCCCCAAGCCTCAGCTTTCTGGCTGGCCAGTGTGGGTGGACTGGGAAGAGTTTCAGCCCTGGAGGCAGAGGGCCTGCCTGCCCACCTGTGATTTGGCCTCTCTGGGCCTCTGTCTCGCCTGTAAGCCAGTGCATGCTAAGTTGCCTCGGCCGTGTACGGCTTGTGATCCTATGGACCGTAGCCCACCAGGCCCCTCTTGTCTATGGGATTCTCCAGGCAAGAATACTGGAGCGGGTTGCCATGCCCTTCCCCAGCCAGGGATCAAGCCCGGTCTCTTATGTCTCCTGCGTTGGCAGAAGTGTTCTTGACCACTCGCGCTACCTGGGTAAAGCCAGAGGGCGATAGTAATAACAGTAGAGTCGTGGTAGTAATAGTAGTCTCAGTGGTGTCCGTCTCCAAAGCCAGCGTCACCTGGGAGGGACCTGGGGGCTGTTCTGTTTCCTAACCAGCGTCTGCTCTGGCTAGCCGGTGCCTATTCCTCCTCAGTGTCAAATACTGTGACTGTTTCCTGTGCTGACCTTAGTGTTTTGCCCTGGGATTAAATGAGGCAAGACGTGCTGGGCAGGTAGTAGCCATCACTTGTGATTTTCTCGTTTATAATCACAGCTCACACTGATTGAGGAATGAGGATGTGCCAGGCACTTTCTATCTATTTATTCCTTATAATGCTCACTCTCCAGATGAGAAGAAGGAGGCAAGGAACCGTTAGGTAGTTTGCTGGGAGCCCCTCGAGTCAAGAAGCAGAGATGGGGGTTGATCCCAGGGAGGGTGTGGCACCCCAGCCTGAGCTCTTGACAGCCCTCCAGCCAGCACTGCTGGAGCCCATCCTGGTTGCAAGGTTGGGGTTCGGGGTGGTCAGCCCGGTGCACAGGTGGCGGGACAGTGTGGCAGGGCCGGGCGCCTGCGTGTCCTGCTCCAGGAGCTCTCCGGCCCCGTTCCTGCCCACACTCTGCTGGTCACGGGGCTGCCTCTAGCCCCCCACAAAGCCTTTGGCTATTGCAGCCTCCTCCTTCCCAGTCTCTGCTCTGTGTCTGGTATCTAGCGCCACTTCGTAAAGCCCCTACTGTGTGAGCACCCACTCTTATATTGTTTTCCTGGCAACACCCTGGACCTTTGCTGTGACCTTTGCTTTGGCAAATGGGGGCCCAGGCTTAGGAAGGTGGAGCCACATACCCAGGGGTGAGCCGCTGTGCGACGCAGTGCAGGACTTCAAACCTGAGGGGACTTGTTTACAAGGAGCCTGGCTGGGCTTCCTGTTCCTGTCCCTGGCTTGTGAGAGAGGAGGGAGCTGACATTCACGTCCAGAGGCCTGGGCAGATGGGCCATTTGCCGAAAGGAGCTAGACAAAGCCTGGGCACCTCCCCAGCAGAGGCATAGCCTCTGGGGCCTTGCCCCCTGCCTGGGCACGCCTGGGGGCAGGGGCCCAGCTGTCTGCTCACCCACCCCTCTCTCCCCCAGGACTCACGCGTGTGAGAGCAGACTCTGGGGGCTGCACAGGGGCTTGGGGGCTGGCAGGCTGGGACCCTCGGGAGTGTATCCATAGCAACCGGCTCTCCGAGGACTGGGTTCCCGTGGGGCCGAGGCTGCTGTCGGCTGGAGCGTGAAGCACTGAGGTTTCCGCCTCCCCCTCTATTTATGGGTAATAACAACATCGCCCCGCTCTAGCCCCTTGTGGGCAGACCCCGGCCCTCATCGACTCACCAGATCACCACAGTGCCTCATGCTGCTCAGGGTGGGGGGCTAGACTGGACGCTACTTGCTACACCTTACCGCAGGGCAAACAGACAGCTGGGTTCAGGGGCTTGTCCAGGTGACAGCTGTCTGTCACCCCGATCAAGACTGTCTGGAATGGTCTGGGGCATGGAGCTAAGAAGGCAGCGCAGACAGTGGCTCTGGAGGGGCCTGCACGGGGTTGAAACCCTGTGCCGCTGCTTATCAGCGCTGAAATTCTGCTTCCTCCATCCCTGAAGGGGTGCTTGCAGAGTCATTGTGAGTGTTCAGAATAAACAGTGCCTGCACACAGTAGGTGCTCAGTAAGCATGGGCTGCAGTCATGATCAGGGAATTCAGCAGCAGTGGCTGTCTCTGCCTTCTCCTTCCTGCTCCTCTCCTGTCTCCACATCCCCAGGTGTGTTCTCTTTCTGCTCTGGGCCCCTCTGAGGTTGCTCGGGGCCATGCTAGGGGAGGCAGCCCTGGCCAAGGTCCCAGGGCTCAGCTCTGGTTCTCCTGGGCTGGGCCCTGCGAAACAGGCTTATGTCAGAGGAGGCGCTTTGAATGCCAAGTTCTACCTTTCTGTGCTTACGTCTCCTGGTGGGAGCTGAGGCTCCAGAGGAAGATGGGGTCTCTGAGGGAGAGAGAAAGGGAGACAGGCCAGGAGAAGGTGTTGAGGTGAGGACGGAGGGCCAGCCAGGGTTGCAGCAGGAGGGAGAGTCCTGATCTGTTCTCTCCAGCCCACAGGACTGCACGGCCCCGCCAGCTGCATGATGGACAGTGGGCATCCCTGACCTCATGTGCCTGGCTGGAAGGGCCATCTGTGGGGACAGCTGAGTATGCAGCGAGCCTTACTGGGTGTGGGTGCTGGTGAGCCCTTTTGTGGACAGGTGTGTGTGTGTGCCTGTGAGTGTAAGTGTGTATACTTGTGTGTCTACATGCGTGTCTATGAGGGCTGGTGCACACCCTTGTGCCGTGAGCTGCTTGTGCATCTGTGGGTGTATTTGGGAGTGGTGGGTGTGACTGTCAGGGTCCAGGGAGAGAACTGAAAGCCGGTGTGTCATTGGGATGCTGTGTGAACTTGGGGTCCATGACGATGTTTCTACTTCTCCGAGGGTGTTGCACTTATGTGTCTGTGTTTCAGGGAGTGAGTTGGTTTGTATATGAGTGGGTGTATCCTTGAACGTCTTGTGTGTTGGTGGTGAGTTGGAATGAGGTGTGTAGGATACTGGCAAGTATGTGTGTATGTCCTCACATGCGTGTCTGTGCCTGTGCACACAGGTCGTGTGTGTGTGTGTGTGTGTGTGTGTGTGTGTTTGTGTGTGTGTACGGGGGCCTGTGTGTTTGTGTGAATGCCCAGGCCCTTTGGTCAGCAGTTCCTGTGACCCCTCCCTTGGGCATCCCCTGGAGTCTGCTTCCCCACAAGGCAGGGTCCATTCCTTTTCCTGACACCAAGGGGTGGCCATATGGTTGGGGGAACTTTGGGGAGTACCCTCCTGTCCTGCTCAGGCTCCTGGTGACTTATCTTTCAAGCCCAGTGAACCCACTTCACTCTCTTCCTGAAGAGGAACAGCACTTTTGGACCAGCCATGACTGTGGCCTCCAGAAGCTTCTAGCCAGGAGGTGGGGGCACCGTGCTCCCTGTCCAGCAGTCTCCTCTGGGATTCTTTGGCGTGGAGCTTCCTGGGCTGTGCTTCATTCTTGCATTTACCTGTTCACTCACTCATTCACTCATTCAGTCATTCATTAAGTGTCAAGAACTCTAACACGGGCTGGACAGAGTGGTGGGGGCACATGTGTGAAGGGATGAATGATTCTGATGGTGGAGAAACTCGGAGTCCTTCTTTTCTGTGAGCACAGACCAGGAGTTGAGCCACGGCGGGGTGTGCCCCTCAGAAGTCCTCAGACCCTGCTGTCTCTTCTGGCTTGAAATCTCCTCTGCCCATTATGAGACTGACTCCCAAGTTCCATCCCCTCCACCTCCAGACTCACCCATTTTTCCCGGGGTGTGTTTGTGCTGAATGCCTGCTTCTGGGACCAGCACTGTGGCTGCTCCGAGGACATGTTGAATGCCTACTTCTCCAGAAACTCTAGGGCAAGGCCCTCTGGTCTCATCAGCGGGGGTCCTGGAGCCTGAGCAGGGACCCTGCCCAGAGCCTGAAGCTCCCAGCACCAGCTCTTCCAGTTGTTTCTCCGTTCATCTGTTCAGCAGCCTCTCGGCAGTTGAGAGTCATGATGAAAGTTCAGTGCTTATTAGATGCTTACTGGGTGGGGCCCTGTGCAGGGCGGTGGGGGTCCAGGATCCCTAGTTACCGAGGGATGGCTTCTCTTTATCCCTTCTGCCCTAATAGAGGGCTTGGCACATATTATTTTGCAACTTTGCCTATCTGCTCAAAAATTCTTCCAAAGTGCTTGGTCTTTGCTGGGACTTCACAAGTGAATAGAACATATTCTGGCCCTTGGGTTCTCATGGTGCATTGGGAAGCAGACAAATCAATTGGCCATGGCAAAATCTTTGGGGCCCAACTAGGTGATTTCAGCACAAACTCAGGGGCCTGGGCAGACCCTAAACTCACTCTGGGTTGGGAGGAGAGGGCTTCTCAGAAGAGGTGACGTTTGAACAGAGACCTTGAGGATGGAGAAAGTATTCTGATGGAGGAAACAGCATAGACAAGGTCCCAGAGGTGGGACCAGGCAAGTTCAGGTGGGGTTGAGACAACTGAGCCCCCTGGTGGTTCATCCTGGCCCTGTTGTTGAGGGATGGACCTCAGTGCTCAGCTGAAAAATCCAGTCTTGCCTTCTTTTCCAGAGGTCAAGGGAGGCCCCATTATTCCAGGACACAAAGTGGTCTTCAGAAAGCTCGGATACTGTGAATTCCTCTCCCTTCACAGAAACCCACAGTCACAGCCCTTCCCCCCAGTTAGGAACACCACCACCTGTGTCCATAGTGGGCTGGTTTCACACTGCGGAGCTCCACTTTTTGGAACCAGTCTTCAAGAAGCTTTGAAACTTTTTATGTTCTCCATTTTTCTGTCCCCTCCCCACAAAAGTACTTGGTCATAGCTCCCTGTGTGTGGAAGCCAGCTCTAGGATGACGTGGGCCCTTATGTGCTAGGGCAAGTGAGGAATTCTTCAGTCACTTTTGAGTGTCAGAACTGATGAGAGCAGTCTCCCCTGCTTGTCCACTTGGTTCTTAGGGCAGGTACATAGTTAGATGCAAAGAGAGATGGATGCATAGATGGATGGATGCAGGATGCGTGTGTGTGTGAGAGAGAGAGAATGTGTGTGTAGATGGATAAATGGGTAAATTGGATAGGTAGGTGAATGAATGGGTAGATTGATGGATGGATGGATGGATGGATGGATAGATAAATGAATGGGTGTATGGGTTTATGTATGTGTGTTGAAACAAATGAATGGGTAGGCAGGTTAGGTAGATGGATGGATGGGTAGATGGACAGCTAGATGAATGTTTGGGTGTGTGTAGATGGATCAATGGGTAGACTGAGGGTAGGTCGATGGGCCGATGATGGGTAGACAGATGAACAGATCCATGGATCTGTTGAGTGCATACAGCAAGCATAGATGGGTGGAAGATGAGTAGGTGAATCTGATCATGCTTCAGGCAGATCAGCCTGCCTCAGCTTCAATTCCATGGTTCTTCCTGTGTGCCCTCACTTTGGGATGGTTCAGTTTCCCCAGGGCCAGCAGAGAGGCAGCTTCCTTCAGTGGAGCTTGTCACCCCTTTCCTTCTGCAGGGCTGACTCGCAGAGCTGGAGTCACAGGCAGGTGGGAAGGGAGTGGCCTGGAGAGACCTGGGAGCAGGTCAGAGGCATTCTAGGAAGTCTTGAGCCACGACCTCCAGGAACTTTTGCTTTCTGCTCTGTTCTGCATCCTGACTAACTCCTTTCCTTTTGGTTTCTGTGCAGAAAAAGACATACCAGTGCATCAAGTGCCAGATGACCTTCGAGAATGAGAGAGAGATCCAAATCCACGTTGCCAACCACATGATTGGTAAGAGCATGCTTCCTCCCACCCGGGCTGCGGCCACTCCTCGGGGCTGACCTGTGTGGGTCTGGTCATCATTTTGCGGGCTTTTAGCTCAGAGGATGGCCTCACTGCTGCTGCTGCTGGACATTTCAAATGAAACTAAAAATGTCAGAGCTGGAGCACTTTCTCCATCCAGACCCTCTTTTCGCGGCTCCGTTCACATTAGAGTCAAACTTCTGACAATCTCTCCCATTTCTCAGCACAAATTTCCCTCCATATCTGAACCAAAGTGCTTTCCAGTTGTCAGGCACTCAGGAGCGATTGTGCTTCAATTTTGTATGTCATGACATCGAATAGATTTAACTGCTCACATTTCCCCACCAAACGTGGGCAGTTCCTCAGGCACATTGTCAAAACAGAATGCTTACAAAGTTATTTCGCTACTTTTTCTATTCCTCTTCAAGCAGTCTTGGACTTTGGAAAATTCAGCCTTTTTTAAAAGGGAGCATCCAAGGTCCCATTGTGTTCCCACTTGGCCCAAGGGATGGAGGGAAGCTTTGAGGTCTTCCTTGTCTTCTGTGGGTGGATGTGGTCTCTCTGGCAGCTGGGAGGGCACAGCTTTAAGAGGGCATAGCAATTTCTGGTGGCACAGGGCTGGCCCAGGGCGTGGGTTTGGCAGCAATGGCCTTGGGAGCTCCTGGAGTTTTGGTGCTCTGGGTCTTTGGTGGAAGTGTGATCACCTTCTCCAAGGCCTCCACAGTCTGAGTGGTGAGAGGTCTGTCCTGGGTTGAGCATCCTGACCCTTACTTCCTTTCCACTTTCCTGCCTCTGACATCTTTTCATTAAAGTTTTAACAACAGCCATGCCAACTGAGTACTTTTTTCCAAAACCCTTAATCCCGTAGTTAAAAAAAAAAGGTCCCCTTCACGCTGCTCACCTGTAACTATCACAACATTGTTAATCTGATATACCCCAGTACAAAAATGTTTTTGGTGTTTAAAAAATAAAAGTCCATTTAAATGTCCAGCTCAAGGGATCCTCACAAACAGAGCACACCTGGATAACCAACACTCAGATAAAGAAACAGACCATTCCCCGGTCTCAGAAAGCCCCCCACTCGACCCTCTCCAGGTCCTTCCCCCAACAAAAGGGTGTCACCATCCTGTGTCTAACAGCAGAGGTCACTTGGGGTGCTTTTGCATTTTATATAAATGAGATCACACAGTCTCTGCTCATTTGTGTCTGGTGACTTTTACTTGTTGATATTATTGATTGTGATTGGATCTTCTCACTAGTGGATGCTATCCTACTGTGTGAACGGATCACCGTTTATCTATTCTTGATACACATCCTAATGGGCATCTGGGTAGGTTCCCGTGTGGAGTGCTGCCGTGAACATTCTTGCGCGAATCATTGGTGAGCATGCACATGCGGTTTTAATGAGAGTATTCTTGGACTCAGACTGGGTTGTCATAGGATGTGAGTGGGCACCCTTTCAGTAGATGCAGGCAAGGGCATTTCCAAAGTGGTCCTGTGAAGTCTTGCTCTCACCCCAGCCTGTGAGAGCTGCATGTCTGTGCTGTCATCTGCACTGTGCATGCCAAGAACCACCGCAAAGGCCCTGCTGTAGTGGAGCTGTGCTCAAGGTGGCTCCGGTGTCCGGGTCGCGCCAGGCTCAGTGAGTTTGCAGGCCTAGCATCCCAGTGACTGACTCGGGGCAGGTGTCCTGAAGGTGCTGACCCTAACCGGCTGCCTCAGTGATGAGGGGACATGAGGAGCACAGGGGTGGCAGGTAGGGCCCTGGGAGTTCGGCCTGACAGGGAGACTGCTGACTTTTTAATTTCCTCTGTGGAAAGTTCCCCCGCTGAAGCAGAGGAAGGAAGCCGCCCTGTCAGTCACCGGCTGCCGAGAGCGCTCTCACGGCGGTGTCGGGGAGGTGAAGATGAAGAGATCTCAAAATGTTTGCTTCTGCAGCAGGTGTTAATGTGTGCTCCTGTTTGTAAGCACGAAGGGCGAGAGGCTGGCTAATTGGACCACAGTGGTTTCAAAGGTGTTTCTCCCTGCTCCTCTCTCCTTTCCACCTATCCTTTTCGCGCAAAGCCGGGAAGCTGTAGGGTCCTCAGGTGGAAGGCGAGAGCTGGCGCCTCACTGGAGTCGGGGGAGATGTGAGGGGAGGGCTTGATTGGCCTCATGGGAGAGGGGGGCTTGATTGGCACCCGGGTCTTTGTGTGAGCGGGGGCGGGGCTCCGGCGGAGGAAGTGGCTGGACAGGGCCCCTCCCCTGAGCCTGCGCAGAGCGGGCCTGTTCTCAGGCCACGTGGAGGATGGGGGCCTGGAAGCCGGCAGCAAGGGGCTATTGGTCTCAGAGCCCAAGAGTCCGGCCAAGACGTTTATGCGACTGCACAAAGTCTCACAGGCAGGGCCTTGGCGCGTGGCCATGAGGAACAGGCTAGGGCCCCGCTGGCGCCACACCTCTGGTGCCGGGTGGTACCTCCTCTTACTCTGTCCCGCCCTCCCCACCTGTCCGTCCTTCACTGGCCTCCTCACCTCCATCCGTCAAGGAGCAGCAAGCACCCGCTGCACGTGGAGACCTGGGGTGGCCCCTGTGGGCGACAGAGGGTGAAAGGGACTTGGGCTGTGCCCTCAGAGACCTCCCAGCGTCCCGCCGAAGCCCTCACAGTGCACACCCTGCGGGGTGGAGGGAGGACACTTGGGTGAGGGCCCTCACAGCTGCGGTGTACTGAGCCCACAACAGGCCGGGTACTTTACGTAGCTGCTAGTTCTGCACCTTACAGAGGAGGGTTAATGGCTTTCCCAAGTTGTTCCAGCCAGGAAATAGCAGAGCCAGGGTCTCCATAAAAGCCAGGCTCTCTCCACTGTGCATGGCTCCCCGGCCAGGCCTGTGGTGGGAGAGACACAGCCCTACCCTTATGGGTTCTCTGCCCACGGGAGAGGCTGATGGGTGTCCAGGTAAGCTCTGTGCAGTGAGGTTGACGCTCCCAAAACAGGGACTGCTGGGTCCAAATAGGTCCATCAGGAAGGCCTGGGTTTTGAAGGATGAAGAGGAGTTTTCTCCGTGGTTTAGGGCCATCTCTGGCAAGGGCAGCAGCCTTGGCAGGGAAGGACAGTCGTAGAGAGCAGGGCCCTTGGAGAGCTGATTGTAACGAGGAGGCAGGTCCTTGAAGGATGGGTGTTGTTAGGCTGAGAAGGGGGGAGCAACATCTGGGGGAGGACCCTGGGTAAGTGGAGCTCAGAGACAGGAGCAGAGGAGGTGACTGGGGGACAGGGGACCCCGACCTGGCCAGGATGGAGACATTGCAAGTGGTAGCCTTGTGGGCGGTGAAGGTGGGGAGGTGGTGTGGGACTGGACCATGGAGGACCTTGAAGGCCAGATTAAGGTATTTGGATTTGGGGGCCCCAAATCTGGGAGCCCCTTGGCAGATGCTTTATTTGATTTCTGTTGAAAAACTCAAAGAGGTGTCAGACAGGGCCCACATTCCCAGACGAGCTGGGCAGTACTGGGACTGTGTGTTCTCAGGCTCCACTGGGCCTCCCAGTCCCTATTGTGATTTGAGGAGATACTTTGCTCATCTGTGTCCCTGCCTGGTTCCTGTAGACACATGAATGTGTGACCTTGGGCTTACCCACTAGGGAGCCACTGAAGGTTTCGGAGCAGAGTGTGGCCTAGAGCAGCTGGGTGCCTTATGGAGGCTCAGAGGGGAGAACCTGGAATGAGGCAGCACAGCATGGACAACTACGTGGAAAGGTATCAGAACAAGGTTTAGTGAAATCCTTGAAAAAGCAAGCCACCAAACAGGAAACAACAGTAAAATTCAGCAGAGGAAAAGTAATAGACTCTGATGAAGATGCTGCTGCTGCTAAGTCGCTTCAGTCATGTCCGACTCTGTGCGACCCCAGAGATGGCACCCACCAGGCTCCCCTGTCCCTGGGATTCTCCAGGCAAGAACACTGGAGTGGGTTGCCATTTCCTTCTCCAATGCATGAAAGTGAAAAGCGAAAGTGAAGTCGCTCAGTCATGCCCGACTCTTAGCGACCCCATGGACTACAGCCCACCAGGCTCCTCTGTCCATGGGATTTTCCAGGCAAGAGTACTGGAGTGGGGTGTCATTGCCTTCTCTCTGATGAAGATGACGAATATTGAATTTAAGATGTCTGGAGACTGGAACTTAATGGAATGATTCTAGCACAGAAATACTTGGGAGAAGTTAAGACTGATGGAGTGTTTACTTTGTTTATTATTGTCTCTATGCCTTAAAAAAAAATAAACTTGTTATGCAAAAACAGAGACCTGCCCGGTCTGGTCCAGGGGCGAGGGAATGAGGCAGGGAGAGAAGGCAGGCCATAGGACATCCATTTGGCCTGTGCCGTGGGCCTGTGGGCCCTGGTGGCTTGGGGAAGGTGGTGGGGGTGACAGCGGAGGTGCGAATGGAAGAGAAGCGGGCCCAGGAGTCCTGGGTGGGGGCTGGCACGGCAGAGCTGGTAAAAACTGCCCAGTGTCCCTGTGGACAGCTTCCCCCTGCTAAATGACCCGAACCCAGAGTGGCTGCCTGAAGCCAGCAGGGGTAAAAGCTCCCTTAGTGGCACCAAGGGGACTCGGCAGATAGACGTGATGCTGTTCAGCTCGGTGGCCTTCTCATCAACTCGGGGCACAGGGGTTCTGAGGCAGGCCTCCCCGGGGATCTGGACTGCAGGAGCCCTTCCCCGGGGGACGCTAAACTGGCCTTTTTATAGCGGGGGGCTGCATTGTGACTTTGCAGCCTCCAGACCCTGGGAGTTATGATGACCCAGGGACACGTCTCCTTGGAAACATTTTCCCAGCACCCCTTTCCTGGCGGCTGCTGGCGAGGGAGTGATTTGGAGCTGATAGAAAGGCGAGGGTCTTTGGAAACCTTTCAGCGGCAGGGTCTCCTTTGAAATCTCCCCTCCCCACAGAGAATGGAGCCCCCTTCTCCTGGCTTCCTCCAGCTTTTGAAATGGTTTTAGACGCCCCCTCCTCCAGTACATCAAAACCTTGGAGCAGTCTACTGCACTGATCTGCGGCCTCCTGGAGGGTCCGTCCCTCCCTACCTCCCCCTGCACCCGGCCCCCCGCCATCAGCCA
>SJXQ01011889.1:80825-131674 GCA_006408695.1 Aepyceros melampus
CCCCGCACTCTGGAAGGATTGCCTCCCCCCTGGAAAATGGCTCTGCAGGAGGCCCTGCTTGGGCTCCCTGCGGCCTGCTGAGGGGAGAGCTGAGGGGGCTTGTGGGGGCCTGGCCCAGAGCCAGGAAGCCCCGTGGCCGGGGACGGATGAGTGTCTCCCCATGTGTGTTGGACATGTATGTGCAAGGACATGATGTGCACGGCCCCAGGGCCCTGGGGCACGCGGGGCCTCAGACGCCCAGAGGCTGGTCCTCCTGCCCTCTCCTTGTCTGCTCGCAAACCTCTCTCTCAGTTCCTCTTGGGCCTATGGCTGGACGAGGGTCTGAGAACTTGTCCTTGAAATAGCGAACTTGCTATGACCCAGGTTGGCCCCAGGGGAGTGACTCAGCCTCTGGGCCCTGATGTCCTAACTCAGGGCTTCACGGGCCCCTAGGGGGAGCCCCGAGGAGGGGCCGGGCTGGGAAGGGACGGTCCTCGGGGAACCTTGTCAGGGACGTTTGCCCTCCGTGTCCTTGAAAAGTGGCTGTGGACCCTCTGGCAGGCAGCCAGGCCAGAGCCGGCCCGTCCCGGTGGGGCATTAGTCATTCTGAAGACGTTATTTTCTTGGTCACGTCAGCCTCTTTCCCTGGGTGCCTCTTAAGGCCTGGGCTTTGCTGTGAAGAAATGAGGCAGGGGGTGAGGGGGTGGGTAGCATTTGGAAAATCAGCCTCTCCCACCTCCTGCTCAGGCCTTCAAAACGCCCCCCATGCTGGGCGGGTGGTCCTTGTCTGTCCTCCCTGACATAGCACCTGGAGGGGAGGGGTCTGCTCGGGTATGGGGGTGTGTGTGAGAGAGAGAGAGAGAGGGAGAGAGGCTGTCTGCCTTCTAAGTCTTCAGAAGCATATCCCAGAAGACATCCTGAAAGCCACCTTGCAGACAGGGTGCCCCCTCTTTCTGCAGCTATTGCCTTGCGGAAGACCTGGCCTGCAGCGTTTTTCGAGAGGAAGGAAAGGCTGGTGTGGAAATCAGCATTTCACCCTCACACAGGGAAATACAAAAACTCTCAAATATAACTGAAGAGAAAAACACGTGAAAAGGAAAAGGAAGAAACGGTTCCTGTTGACTTTCTGTTGGGAACACATGGGGCTGAGTGGGGCTGTGCTAGCTGTTTTCTGGTGCTTTTCATTCGGGTAACACCAGACCCAAAACATCTGTCTAACCTTAATATGTGATAAAACTGTCTCCCTCTGCCCCCAGAGATCACGTTTCAAGTTCCGGGACTGTTTTGTCAGGATAACAAGCTTGTGCAAAGAGCCTATAATCCAGTTCTTTCCTCCCCTCCCCTCCCCTCCCCTCATTCTTTCTCGTCCTTCTTCATCTCCCAAGTAGAGCACAGTCACTTCCCTCCTTAACAGCCCCTGTGGATGAGAGGACTCAGTTTCCCTGATTTTGAATCTCATTGGTCAGTTTAAGGAGGCTGTTGATCAAGTACTTGGTCCAGGAAGAATCCACCAGTTCTGAATTTTAAAATAGTGAGGTTTCTCATCTCAGGTGGCACAGTGGTAAAGTATCTGCCTGCAGTGCAGGAGGCACACCGATGCACATTCAGTCCCTGGGTCGGGAAAATCCCCTGGAGTAGGAAATGGCAACCCACTCCAGTATTTTTGCCTGGAGAATCCTATGGGCAGAAGAGCCTGTCGGGGTAAAGTCCATGGGGCCACAAACAGCTGGAAACAGCCGAGTGAGTGCAAGCATCTCATTTTCATAGATTTTATCCTTTTTTAAGAAACCTGTAGGTGAGGTTTTCTCGGAATAGTAACCTCTGTTCAATAAACATGATTGACATCCTCAGTGAGGAACCTCTAACCAAGTTAAGGAGGTGATAACTTAAAAGGATAAGGTAAAATCATGTCACAAAGTCTAAGATATAGAAGCTCAAAGGACAGGCGTGTTGTCCAATCTGGGCATTCCAAGAGGCTTCCAGGAGGAGGTGACACCTAATCAGGCTCTTATAAGGTAGAAAGTAAGGTGGGAGGGGCCTTCCAGGCAGAGAAAATAGCATAAGCAGTTCATAGAGAAGAGGCCCATGTAGTATGTATATAATTCAGTATCTGCTTCAGGTAGATTGTCTTGAGTTGTCTGTAGACAATTCAATGTTGCTTCAGAATAAATTTTGAGGCAGGAGGTGGGTGAGTCATAGACAGAGTACAGAGTAGGGTAGGTGAGAGAAGATGAAGATATTGGTTAGGAGGGTATGGATTGGAGAACCATGTAAGAGGCAAAACTGACAGGATTTGGGAAATGAACGGAAATGGGAAGCAAAGCCCTAGCAGAAGATGACACCATGCCTGAAGAAGAGCTGCTGGGGCCTGGCAAAGAAGATGGTTCCATCGGTGATCAGTGTCATCCAATGCAACTTGTTATGCACAGGCCCTGCTATCAATATCTACAGGTGTTATCACACTTAACCCCACAATAGCTTATGAGAGAGGGGCACTGCTATTCTCCCCATTTTGCACATGCGGAATTGAGGGGACGTGTCCAATGTCAGTGAGTAGCAAATGTGAGTTCTGAACTCAGGCAGTGTAATTTTCGAGCTTGGAATCCTCTTAACTCCTACAACTGGAGGCCCATCCCACTTGGTTAGCTTGAGTTTGTTGGCAATTGGGCCTTGTAGGAGATGCCTGTTGGCCAATCTGACTGTTGCTGTCTGGCTGGCAGTTGACCTCATGGGTGGGGAGCTCAGGAAGAAGGCCTGGGCTGGAGGAGGGGTTTGGAGGCCTCAGCACAGATAGTGGGGCAGCTGGGAGAAGTGAGGGGCATGAGGAACACGTGGTCATCCACGCCCAGACAGCAAAGTGCTTCTGGGCAGTAGTGTGAGAGGCCACAGAGAGGCCCAGAGAGGCAGGCTGAAGGGGGTCTGCTGGACCGTCCTGAGCATGAGCAGCAACAGCGGAAATGGGGGGAGGAATAATTGGAGGGGAGGTGGGGAGACCAGTGCTGTAGACTTAACTTCCCAGGTTCCAGACTGGGAAGGGAGTGCGGGAAACAAGGGCTGAGGGCCCCCGGGGTCAGAGGAACCTTCTGTTTTTGAAGAGGGAAAGATCAGAGTATGTTACTAGGCTGAGGAGAGAGCCAGTGGGGAGCAGAGGAAGGATGGAGAGGAGACAGCAATGGAGCCAGGCCTGGTGGGGTGGGACCCGGGGCCCTGGCACCATCTTGGTGGACCAGCCCACGGGCACAGCCTTCTTCTCTTGTGCTCAATGCCATGGACTTGGTCGCCTGTGTTATTGAGTTGACTTTGTTGAATGCCCTTTATGGTCATTTGGCTGCTTGGGAGCAGCTGACACATGAGCAATTTGCCTTGCATCTGCTTTTGGCCGAGCCTCGCTGGAGTGAGGGCAGAAAACAAGGGCCCTGCAACCCCAGGGCTTGGCCTGCTCTGCCCTGAGCTCCCAGTAGGCGCCAGGACCTCACACTGGGCTCTGCATGTCTGGTCAGGCTCCTTGCCTTGTGAGTCCCCGGGCTCCAGTGGGGATGAAGTGCGAGGCTTCCCCTTCTGGCTGCAGATCTCTGCCCTGAAGGAGTCAGGGTGTCCCTCACTGGGGTATGGTTTCCAGCTCATCTCCCTGGGCAAACCAGGGTAGGGAGAAGGGAAGTGATTCTCCAGAGACACACTGTGAGTTGTGCATCTGACTTGGAATAAGAATCCAAGGTTGCTGATGAAGTGTTTTTAAACAGAGACGCTTTGTTAGGGAGTTACTGATTTTAGTTCATCCTAAAGATCTTTATGAACACCAAAAGTTTGCTTATCTGCTGTAGATGTATTAATGAGAAATAGAGTGTACACATGTGCGTGCGAACACTCACACACACAGAATGTAGAGCTCTACAGTGAATCATAGTGGTTAAGAGTACTCCCAGCTCATAGTTAAAGTTATTCCACCTTTGTATGCTTCAGTTCTGTGTCTATAAAATGCCCCCACCTTAACATACCTATACTAACATAGCAGTTTAGGCAGATCTCTTTCAGTGACGATTCTGAGATCTAAATCACACTGACTGAAGCCTTCAGTTCAGTTCAATTGCTCAGTCATGTCCGACTCTTTGGACCCCATGAATCACAGCACGCCAGGCCTCCATGTCCATCACCAACTCCCGGAATTCACTCAAACTCATGTCCATCGAGTTGGTGATGCCATCTAGCCATCTCATCCTCTGTCCTCCCCTTCTCCTCCTGCCCCCAATCCCTCCCAGCATCAGAGTCTTTTCCAATGAGTTAACTCTTCACATGAGGTGGCCAAAGTACTGGAGTTTCAGCTTTAGCATCAGTACTTCCAAAGAACACCCAGGACTGATCTCCTTTAGAATGGACTGGTTGGATCTCCTTGCAGTCCAAGGGACTCTCAAGAGTCTTCTCCAACACCACAGTTCAAAGGCATCAATTCTTCGGCACTCAGCTTTCTTCACAGTCCAACTCTCACATCCATGCATGACCACTGGAAAAACCATAGCCTTGACTAGACAGACCTTTGTTGGCAAAGTAATGTCTCTGCTTTTGAATATGCTATCTAGGTTGGTCATAACTTTCCTTCCAAGGAGTAAGCGTCTTTTAATTTCGTGGCTGCAATCACCATCTGCAGTGATTTTACATGCATGACCACTGGAAAAACCATAGCCTTGACTAGACAGAACTTTGTTGGCAAAGTAATGTCTCTGCTTTTGAATATGCTATCTAGGTTGGTCATGACTTTCCTTCCAAGGAGTAAGCGTCTTTTAATTTCGTGGCTGCAATCACCATCTGCAGTGATTTTGGAGCTCCCAAAATAAAGCCTGACACTGTTTCCGCTGTTTCCCAATCTATTTCCCATGAAGTGATGGGACCAGATACCATGATCTTCGTTTTCTGAATGTTGAGCTTTAAGCCAACTTTTTCACTCTCCTCTCACTTTCATCAAGGGGCTTTTTAGTTCTTCACTTTCTGCCATAAGGGTGGTGTCATCTGCATATCTGAGGTTATTGATATTTCTCCTGGCAATCTTGATTCCAGCCTGTGCTTCTTCCAGTCCAGCGTTTCTCATGATGTACTCTGCATAGAAGTTAAATAAGTAGGGTGACAATACACAGCCTTGACATACTCCTTTTCCTATTTGGAACCAGTCTGTTGTTCCATGTCCAGTTCTAACTGTTGCTTCCTGACCTGGATATTAAAAAGAGAATTATTGGCTCATGAAGCTGAAAAGTCTGGGGATACAGTGGGTTTCAGGCATGGTTGGATCCAGGAGTTCTAATAATGTCATCACTAGTCTAACTTTCTTTTACCTCTCAGCTCTGCTTCCCCTTTGTTGCCTTCATTCCCAAGTAGGCTCCCCTGGTGCCAGTGATAGCCAGCAGCTCCCCACTCAGCAGCCCCAGCAGAGAAAGTCATGTACTTCTTCATCAAAAAAGGTTTCAGGATTGGGACTCAGTGCCTCAGAGGCATCCTGCAGCTGCCCAGGAGGCAGTCATTGTAGCCAGGGATTCAAGTGAGTTGACTAGTCAGACTGGCACCACCCACCCTCCTTGGACGCTGGGGTGGGAGAGTATCTGTCTCTCCTCTGCCCACAATGGGAGGAGGGAGGGTGTTCTTAAAAATAGAAAAGGTGTCTATTTTCCAGAAGGAGGGGGCAGCACCGACAGTAGAAAGTCACAGACCCCTACCTTTTGGGGGATGTTTGGAGGATTAAATGAGTTAAAATATATGACAAGTGCCCAGCACTTTTAAGTTCTCAGTAAGTGATAGCTATTAACATTAGTATTATTATTATTAGTCCCTGTGGCAGGGACTAATTAAAGATAATGATGCTGCTGCTGGGGCCCTTGTTTGGCGAGGACAAACTGAGCCTGTCTGTGACCATGCTGAGCGTACAATCCCGGGTGCCAGCCCACGGCCGCTCAGAGGATGTTGCTGAGGGCCAGAGGAGGAAGACTGACCCTCTGCCTTCATCAAACTCTGTGGGGTTCTGCCTGCAGGACAGCTCCAGAAGGGGTAGCTTCAGTCAGAATGGTTTATTCATTTACTCCTTCATTCATCCAGCACTTTTTTCTTTCCTGAACACCTACTCTGTGCCAGGCCCTATGCATAGATGTGGCAGCAAGCCAAAGTCCCTGGAATCCCGGAGCCAGTGGGGATCAGCTGCTAAACAAGAAAGCAGATTAAAAATCCCAGCTATTTCAAACCATGATATGTTTTATGAAGAAAATGAAGGATGGTCATGGGGTGTCCAGGAGCTGTGTAAAAACATACTATTGGCAATGGCTTGGCCAGGAGGTGATTGAGAGCGAGAGCTGAGAATAGTTTTAGTTTTGATCAGATGCATGGCTGCTCACCGAGCTGGACACTGGAGCCTGTTAGTTTGTGTGTCCTTCTCCTTGAGTGAGTGAAGTCGCTCAGTCATGTCCGACTCTTTGCAACCCTATGAACTGTAGCCTACCAGGCTCCTCCGTCCATGGGATTCTCCAGGCCAGAATACTGGAGTGGGTTGCCATTATCCCACAGGTAGAGGTGGGGCTGCATCAAGTGAGAGCAGCCCCAGGTGCTGAGGAGGCAGGCAGCCTGGGGTTTATTGCGAGCTGCTCCTCGTGCCTAGAGGGCGCCCTCCCCCTGCCCTCCTGCCCCCGCCATGGTATGTCAGGCTCCCTCCAACACTGGAGATGCTCGCATCCACTCTTTTGCCCTTCCTCTGGATTCTGTGTAGACCACCCACAAAGAATCTCGGTTCACCAGAGCTCCAAAAACCCAGCAACCTGGGGACCTCCCCTGCGGGCATCTGCCTTCCCTCTCTCTTAAGGCGCTGTCCAGTCCGGGGCATCTTCACGGTCCCCAGCATCCCCTTTGCCCGTGCTCTGGCCGCTCTCCTCAAGTCTTTTTTCACTTCTCCCTGGGTCCACCTACTTCTTTCAGTCTATAGCCCTTAGCTGGTTCCAGATGCCTGTGTCCTTTTCTTCCCTCTTAGTTTTTACAGAATTAGCAAATAAACATACAGGATGGCTAGGTAAATTTGGGGCTTCCCAGGTAGCACTAGTGGTAAAGAACCTGCCTGCCAGTGCAGGAGACATAAGAGAACGGGTTCGATCCCTGGGTTAAGAAGACTCCCCTGGAGGAGGCATGGCAACCCACTCCAGTATTCTTGCCTGGAGAATCTCATGGACAGAGGAGCTTTGGAGGCTACAGAGTCAGGGTCACAGAGTCAGACATGACTGAAGTGACTTAGCATGCGCTCAGGTAAATTTAAATTCCAAATAGACAACAAGTAACTTTGCTAGTCTAAGTGTGTATCCAATATCACCTGGGTTATCCTCATACTAAAAGGTTATTTATTATGTGAAATAAATTTAACCCACTACCCTGTACTCTA
This sequence comes from Aepyceros melampus, assembly GCA_006408695.1. Lineage (NCBI taxonomy): Eukaryota > Metazoa > Chordata > Mammalia > Artiodactyla > Bovidae > Aepyceros > Aepyceros melampus. Next base: position 88,201 of record SJXQ01011889.1, read on the forward strand.
CCTGGCAGCCCATCCCGTTTCCCCCAGCCTCTGAGCTTGGGTAAGAACGGTGGTGACCCACCCCCTTCTTTTAAAGCTGATGATCCTTTTTTTCATCCTTATAAAATGTTTAACTAGCAAAATTAAGCTTTTAAGGTTGAAATAATTGTAAATTCACATAGAGATTCAGTTTCCTCCGAAGTCTGTAAAATGAGAGGACGGTATTACAAGTAGGATATTGACACCGGAACATTCAAGCTACGGAACTGTCCCAGCACCACAAGAACCCCTCATGCTTTCCCTTTAAAGCCACAGCCACTTCCATCCTGCCTCTGCGCCTTCTTTAACCTCTAAAAATCACTAATCTGTTCTCCATTTCCATAATTCTGTCATTTCAAGAATGTTGTATAAATGGAATCAGGCGTACGTTTACATTGTCTTTGGGGTAAACCCCAGGAGTACAGTTGCTGGGCCTATGTTTCACTTACGCTGTATGTTTTACTTTTAAAGAAACTGCCGAATGTTCCTGGAATAACTGTTCCATTTTATATTCCCACCAGCAAGTTTCTCCACATGTTGGCCAGCATTTAGTTTGTCACTATTTTTTATTTTTATATCTTTTGCCTCTTTTCTGATTGGATTGTTTGCATTTTCGTAGTTGAGTTTTAGAGTTCTTTATATATTCTAAATACTAGGCCTTTGTCAGAGAGGTAAGGTTTGCAAAGGTTTCCTCTAGGTCTGTGGCTTGTCTTTCATCCTCTTCACTGGATCTTTTGTGGAGTAAAAGCTTTAACTTTTGACAAAGCCCACATTATCAGTTTTTCCTTTATGGCTCTATGTCTTTGGTTCCCAGTTTGAGTTCTATGCGTGCATGCTAAGTCACTTTAGTCGTGTCCAACTCTTTGCAACGCTATGGACCCTAGCTTGCCAGGCTCCTCTGTCCCTGGGATTCTCCAGGCAAGAATGCTGGAGTGGGTTGCCATGCCCTCCTCCAGGGGATCTTCCTGACGCAGGGATGGAACCCTCTTCTCTTAGGTCTCCTGCATTGGCAGGCGGGTTCTTTACCAGTAGAACCAACTGCAAAGCCTCTAAGAGCTCTATGACTAACCCTAAACTGCCATGGTTTTTTCCCTACTTTTTTCAAAGTGTTTTATAGCTTTACATTTTGCATTTAGGTCCATGATCCATTTTGAGTCAATTTTTATATAAATTTGAACTGAGTACCACACACCTCCCCACATCCAGCTGTTCCTGGATCATCTTTTGAAAGGCGCTTCCTAGGTGGTGGTAGTGGTTATAAAAGACTGTAATTCTTTCATTGAATTGTTAATTATCAGTTGGGCCTATTTGTGAAGATCTGTTTCTAGATTCCATTGATCTACGTGTCTATCCTTCTGTCAGTGTGACACAGTCTTAATTACTATAGCTGTTTAACTCTTGAAATCAGATAGACTGAATTCACCTTTCTTTTTCAAAATTGTTTTAGCTATCTTAGGTCCTTTGCCTTTTTGTAGAACTTTTAAAGTAATCTTGTCTACATATACAAATGTTCTTGCTGTAATTTTAATAAGAACTGTGTAAACTTGTATCTTGATTTGGGGTGAAATGCTATCTTCACCATGTTGAGCTTTCTCATCCATGAACATGGTGAATCCATTTATTTGGATCTGCCTTTATTCCTTTCATCATTGTTTTATAGTTTTGTTTTGTAGTCTTGTACATATTTTGATAGATTTACATCTAAATATTTCAATTTTTGAGTGATTATAAATATTTTGTGTTTTTAACTTCAATCCTGTTCATTGTTGGTATATAGAAATACAGTTCATTTTTGAATGTTGATTTTGTACTCCTTGATTTTGCTGAACTCAGTTGATAGAGGTTTTTGGTAGATTTCATGGGCTTTTCTATATAGACAGTCATGTCATCTGTAAACAGGAACAGTTTTATTTATTCTTTCCCTATCTGTGTGCCTTTTTGTTTCCTTCTTCTTGCTCTGATTAGAACTTCCAGCATTTGTTGAATAAGAGTGTGACAGTGGACATCCTTGACTTGTTTATGAACTTAGGAGCAAAGCATCAGACTTTTACCATCAGATATAATAACAGGTATTAAGTTTTTTTTTTTAATAGATACTCCATTGAGTTAAGGAACTTTTCCTCTACTTCTATTTTCCTATGAGTTTTTGATCATGAGTGAGTATTGAATTTTATCAATTTATTAAAAGTAATTTATGTGACCATGTGATTTTTTTCCCTTTGGTTTGTTAATATCATGCATTATATTGCTTGGTTTTTGAACCAAGAAAATAGCATTGTGTCCTTGGTGTACACCCCCCTTAACCATGGTATATAATTATTTAACATATGTTGTTGAATTATCTTTGATAATGTTTTGTTAAAGTTTTTTCTCTGTATGTATGAGGGATGGATATTGGTCTGTAGTTTTATTTTGTTCTGTCTGCCTGGTTCTGGTATAGGGTGATATTAGACTTACAAAATAAATTGAAAAAGTTCTCCTTTTGTTCTGAAAGAAATTATGTGATTATGTAGAATTGGTATTGATCTTTCTTTAAATATTTGTTAGAATTCTCCAATAAAATAATCTGGGCCTGAAGACTTTTTTTTAGGATGTTTTAAATTATGATTTCAAGTGTTTGGTGTTAAAGGACTATTGAGATTATTAATATTTCATGTTGGCTGAGTTGTGGTAGTTTCTGCTTTTCAAAAAATTGGTTTGTTTTATCTAATTAGTCAAGTTTATGTGCATGTAGTTTTCGTAGTATTATTCTCTATTTTATTCCTTTTTTCCTTTTGATATCTGTAGAGTCTATAGTGATAGCAACAGATTCATTCCTGATATTGGTAATTTGTGGTTTTTGTCTTTATTTTTTTGTCAGTCTTGTTAGAGATTTGTTGATTTTATTGATCTTTTCAGAGAACCCACTTTAGAAAATTGATTTTCAATAATGGTTTTCTGTTCTAAATTACATGATTTCTGCCTTTATCTTTATTATTTCATTTCTTCTTGTTTTGGGTTTATCTTGCTCTTATTTTTCTAGGTCTTTGAGGTGGAAGCTTAGTTATTGATTTGAGACTGTTTCTGTTTTCTAATATATGCATTTGATGGTATGAATTTTCCTCTTAGCATTGATTTAGCCAGGCCTCACAAATTTTAATATACTGTAGTTTAATTTTATTTCAATTTTTAAAATATTTCCCTTGAGCTTCATCTTTGACTTGTGATTGTTAAAGTGTCTTGTTTGGTTGCCAAGTGTTTGGAAGTTTTCTTGTTATCTTTATTTAATATATGGTTTGATTCCATTGTGATTGGAGAAAACACTATATATGTCTTTCATTCTTTAAACATGTTAAAATTTGTTTCGTGCCCTATGATATAGTGAATATTGATATATTGTCTCTGGGCACTTGAAAAAAAATGCATATTCTTCTGTTTTTGGGTGACATTTTCAATTAATGTCAGTTAGATCTTGTTGATTGATGGCATTGTTGATTTCTTCTGTGTCCTTGCTGATTTTACACCTAGTTGATTTATGAATCACTGAGCGAGAGGTTTTGAAATGTTCTACTGTAATTGTGAATATGTCTGTTTCTCCTTTCAGTTTTATTAACTTTTGTTTCACATATTTTGCAACTATATTATTTGGTGCATACACATTTAAGTTTGCTATGTTTTCTTGATAGATGAACTTCTTTATCAGTGTATAGTGCCCTTCTCTATCTCTGGTATTTTACTTTTTTGCTCTGAAGGTTATCTAATATTAATATAGCTCTTCTGCTCTCATTTAATTGTTTGAGTGTAATTTTATTCCTTTTACTTTCAACCTGACTGTATTGTTATATGTTAAGTGAGTTTCTCGTAGATAGAATATAGGTGGGCCACTCCCCATCCTCATTCTGCCAAACACTGTATTTTTAAAGTTTGTATTTTGACCATTTATATTTAATGTGATTAATTACAGGTTTAAGCCTGCCGTTTTATATTTTATTTTCTGTTGGTTTTCTCTGCTTTCCTTTTGTGTTTTCTTCTTCCTGCTTTCCTGTGTGTTACTTGAATATTTTCAGGAATTTCATTTTGGTTAATTTGTAGTGTTTCTTTTTGTACAACTTTTAAAATGGTTACTTAGACATTACATTATATAAACATAGCTTAGCAAAGTCTTACAGTGTCATCATTTTACAAGTTCAAGTGAAGTGTAGAAACTTAACTTTCATTATCCTCCCCCATTTATGATCTAGTTGTTTAGAACATTTCTCCTATGTATATTTAGAACCACATCAGATAGTTTAAAAGTTTTGCTTCAAATATCAAACATAATTTAGAAAACTCAAAAGAGGTAGAGAAATTATTTACCATAATTTTGCTTGCTGTGTTTCTCTTCCTACTTGCAAGAATTCCTTTATCATTTCCTTTCTATTTAGAGTTCCTTTAGCCTTTTTTTCTTTTTTTTTTACAGTAGGTCTTCTGGTGATCAATTTTCTAAGTTTTTCTTCATCTGAGGATGTCTTGATTTCTGCTTCATCCCTGAATGGTATTTTTTGCTGGATATAGATTTTGGGTTGCCAGTTCTTTTCTTTTAGCACCTGAAAAGTATTGTGCCACTTTCTTCTGGCTTCTGTTGTTTTTGATAAGAAATCTATCACTAATTCATTTTTTGACTATAGTAAGGTGGCATTTTTCTTTCTCTGCTCTCAAATATTTTCCTTTGTCTTTTTTTTTTTTTGACTACTTTTATAGTTTACCCTCTCAACCCTCTCTTTTTAGGACTCTGATCACATGCATGTTAAAATCTCATCAATTTTTAAGGCTCTTTTCATAAAAAAAAATCTATTTGCTCTCTTTCGTTCAGATTGTTGTTGTTTGCTCAGATTGGGTGATTTTTATTGTTCTGTCTTCCAGGTCACCAGTTCTTTCCTCTGTTTCCTCCCTTCTGATGTTGAACCCATCATTGATTTTTAGAAAAGTTTTGTTTTTTACATTTTTCATTTCTAATATTTCCATTTATTGCTTCTTTTTATGTTCTGTTTCTTTGCCAAAACTATTTCATTGCTGAGACTTTCTTTTTCCATTAGTTTCACACATGTTTATAATTGTTGGTGTATTCTGTGACAGCTCCTTCAAATTCCTTGAGAGAGAACTGTAACATCTCAGTCATCTCAGTTTTACTATGTATGGATTGTCTTTTTCCACTCAGTTTGAGATCATCCTGGTTCTTGGTGGGGCAAATGACTTTCAATTGAGATGGGAAGAATTACAGGTTAGTCTCCCTACTAGGTCTCCAGTGATACCTCTTTAAATAGAGGGAAGAGTGCCTTATTCCTGCTCCATGCCTGGCTTCCACTGACCCTGGGAGGATGGGTATAGCAGCTTGCTACTGCTGGAGGTGAAAGTCAAGGTTCTCCAGATGGTCTCTAGTGACACCATGGGGAGGGGCCATGTTACTGCCCAGGAAGCATGAAAGTCTGACTCTCTTCTAGGCTTTTTCTACGTTCCATGGAGAGGGGTGCCCTGTTTTAGGCTGAAAAGCCTGGAAAACTAGATGCCCTGCTCAGCCTTTGCTTGAACGGGTAGGGTGAAGGTGCAGCTTTTTCTGTGGGTTTGGCTGGAGCAAGCTGTTACTGTGTACAAGTTTTCTGTCTTGCCAGGCCGTACCTTTTCTGGTCCTTTGGCTAAAGAGCCCAGACTTTCCCTAGGGATTTAAAAATTTCCTGAGATATATGAAGCAGAAAGAAAACCCAGGGTACTTACCACCTTGTCATTTCCTGGATCCCAAGGTCCCTGGCTGTACTGCCTTCTTTTCTCTAACATACAGAATATTCTTGTGTTTCTTTCATATATATGTCCAGGGTTTATATTTGTACTTATTGGAGGAATAGAGAAAATTGTGTCCAGGGGAGAAATCTGGAAACTGAATAGGCAACTATGAGTCTCAGGAACATTTAGAAAACATCGCTTTATTCCACAGTGACTTTTATGCAAGGTTGCTGGGTCCAAGGTCTTGTGGGGAAATTGGAGCTTAGACTGAAGGTTTGTAGCTCAGACCTGGGCCAAGGTCATTTCAAGGACCCCTTTTCTTCTCTCCCCTTCTCTTCCTTTGCAAGGGGAGAGAATAGGGGCTATGTGAGACCCTTGACTCACCTATTGGTGGCAGTCATAAATCAAGCCTAGAAGCACCCATTGTAAAAATTGATACTGATGACACCTTATTTCTGTGTCTGGCCTTGCCTTTTGTTTTCTTCCCCCTAATGATCTTCTCACTGGGATTTTATCTCCTAGGAGCTGATGAGGCAAGCTGGGGTGGGGTCCTACCTAATGTATCACCTAAGTGCACTGATGGTATGAACCCAAAGCTGGCAAATGTGGGCCAGTACTAGTGCTTGAGGAGGGATGCAGGAATGCAGACATGGGTGGTAGAGTGATCTCAAAGCCGTGCAGCCGAGGGCTGGAAGCTGCCGTGGGAACTGGGAGGGGGTCAGACCAAGATCTGAGTGGTCATCTGGTTGTCTTGTCCCTTCAAAGGACAGATCTTGCACAAGCCCCACTTTTCTCACCTGGAGGCATTCTGAGTCCCCTCCCTTGTCACCCCAGGCAGGGTCTCAGGAAGCTGTAGTGGAATTGTAGCGTTTGGGCGGATATTGAAAAGTGATGTTTCTGGGCTGGGGAGGCAAATAAAACCATGACATTGTTTTTGGAGGATTGAATGCAGATTGTCAACACAAATATATTTCTGGACCTAACAGTTGAATGTGTGAATTAATTATGGACCTATTAAGAAGCAAGCTTATTCTTCCTTTCAGTGACTAAAACATCTCCTTTGCCCAACCCTTTCACTCTGGAAAAAGGATTTTTCCATGGCGTGGATGTCCCTTTAAAGTTTTAGGGGCTGGAGTAAATACAAGAAACTAGCAGAAATTGCAAATTTCTGCTTGGCTTCTAGCAGCCACTTCAGTTTTGATGATCTGTCCCCGGAATCTTGGTTAGGGTTGAATTCTCATCAAATGTTAATAAGCACTGTAAAGGACCCATAGCTTTAGGAGGAATAATTGTTTCTGCTGGTAAAGTGAGTCTTTAGAAGACGCTGAGGGTGAGGTCACCTGTCCACTCTGGGCCCAGTTATCTTCTTGTGTCCATGTGCTCTGAATTCTGTGGGCTGCTCTCCACATACAGGGCTATGGTGAACCACAAAAGGCACTTTCATGTATGCAGGACTTGCAAAAACATTTCACTGAGTGACTTATCACAAAGGATTTCTAATAAGGGGTAGCCTCCTAAGAAATACCCACACAGACACACACAACCCCCTCACCTATCACCTGCATGAAGAGCTTTGACTATCTCAGCATGTGCCCTCAAGATCAGTTTTACAAAAAACAAAAACAATCAGAAAAAGATTTAGCATGTCACTGTCGGATATTTTGGAGCCTCTGTCTGCAGGATCAGGTATCTCGCTCTCTCTCTCTCCCACTCCTGGGGCAGTCCAGCTTTTTCCTGGTGACCTGTTGGCAGTCTTCACCCACTGCAGAACCCCTCCATGGGAGCCCTGCTTGGGTTTGAATGGCCTTTGCAGAGTTTGCACCATTTCTGCATGTGGACATCTCTGCAAGGCAGGAACATCACTCCCCAAACTAATGAATGGATAAGTAAAATGGTAGTGAGAACACATCCCTCACCCTATTCTTTTTTTTTTAATAGATCTTTTAAAAAACATTTGTTTGGCTGCACTGGATCTTAGTTGTGGCACATGGGATTTTAATTTAATCTAGTTCCCTGACCGGTGACTGAACCTGGAGCCCCTGCCTTGGGAGCTCAGAGTCTTAGTCACTGGACCACCAGGTAAGTCCCCTTCACCCGGTCCTAACCCAACTCAGGGCACCTGTGTCCAGCACCTGGTGGAGGGTCCCTTGATGTTTACATGGTATGCACCAGTACCGCTGTCCTGTTGCTAAAAATACTGAAATAGTTCCTGAGCTGCTGGCAAAGAGTTTCTGCCCTGAACCTCTGCTCTCAGATCCTCCCCTGTGCCTGGAGCCTTGGCCCTTCCCTAGACCCAGAGCACAGGAGGAAAACGCCTGGTCTATCAAGGCCACCAGGCTACAGCCCAGGATGATTCAGTCGGTGGGGATCCCAGTGCACCAGTTGTTAATGCGTTGGCTTCCCAGCCCTGCTTGTTGACGCATTTTGTACCCATTCTCTTCCTTTGCACTCAACAGCAAGTGTTTCCTGGATCCGAGCCGTGTGCTACTTCTTTGCTCTGCAGCCAGCTTCTCTTGGCTAGCCTCATTTCCTCCTGAGCACATCCCCCACTTCTGAGCCTGTGTCCCCACCGTCTTTCCCTTTTATATAGCGGCAATGAGTATTGCCGGCGTGTTCTTGTTCAGGAGATGATCCAAGTGAGGCCTTTCCTATTGCTGTCATTCTGACCCCCCACATGATGGGACTTTCCTGTAGAAAGGTTACTCACATTTATGCTTTTGCAGTTTCTGTTCTGTTTACAACTTGCAAAGTAGCTGCCTGGTTTTCTGTGACACGTGTGTCGCTGCTATGACAATAGCAGGGGCGTGTCAGCTGTGAGAAGAGCCCTCTGCCTCTCCCCCAACTCAGAGTGGTGCTCGGAGCCCGCTTAGCGCCCTCACACATTTCCAGGGAGCAGTTGTGATGACCCCGTGTTCAGCCTTTGGCTGGTGTTTCCCTTCTCCCTCCCGTTCCCAGATTGAGGTTGAGGAAACACCTTTCAGAGGCTCTGTTCCTCACTCTGCCGGTTTTCCTTGAGACCAGCTCTGAAAGTTTTATCATCAGCACGTCTCTCCTTGTTTCACAGCCTGCAGCTTGTGTTAAGCTGTGAGCTGAAAGCTGACACTTGTCAGTCAGCCTTGAGTTTAGCTTCCACTACTATCAGGGGTGACTTCTCCGGTAATCGGGTAATCGCGTTGGGCTTGACAATGACTCCATTTTCAGAATGGCAGCTTAGTCGCGAGTGAGTGTCTGTAGGAAGGTAGGAAGGCACCCCGCCCAGCTCGCAGGAGGCTTCATTTATTTAAACATCCTTTAGTGCACCCTCCCTTGGGCCCTACTCCTTCCAGAGAGAGGCCCGAGGGTCTACTCTGGGGAGTGGAGGAGGCGGGACAGGCTGCATTCTGTTTGGGAGGGCCAGCTGGAGTCCTCTCTTTGTTAGGAAACAGCGTCTGGGAGGGCCTCCTTGTTCTGAAGAAGCCGCGAAGGGGTCAGAGCTGGAAGCTTCCGAACCACCTGACCATTTGACTCATCAGGAAGCTTAGAGGCGGGTAGACACTGGCCCAAAGTCACACCAATGGCCAGAAACTGGAGTGACCGCCAACCAGGCCTGTGTACGACCGGGGGCCGTCTCTCCTCTCATCTGTTAAGTACTTGCTGAGTCTGCACTCCACACGCGTTGCCCCAACTCATTCATTCAACAGGTGGAGCCCCCAAACTGGCCTCTTGAGTAAGAATTTCCAGGGGAGGAGCCTGGCAGGCTGCATAGTTGACAAGCATGCCCAACCCCATCCCCCAGATTTGTATCATCAGAAGTTTGGGAAATTTTGGTCTACACCGTACCTGCTGGTGGTGGGTTCAACCTGATGGGAATTCTGGAGCTGGGACTCTGGGAGACTGTGGCTTGTGCCTGGAAACAGGACTGTGTCTGGAACTATCCAGACTCTTGGCCAGATGAGAGAGGAGTTGCCTGTTGTGGACACTGGAGCCCATGGATCAAGCCAGGCAGCATCCAAGGTAAAAATAATCATTTTGGGGGAAACTAATAATGCCTTATTCCCTAGGAATCTGGGAAGCTGGGAGCTAGAAGTAGGGGGAGGGTCCTGCTTTGCTCAAACCAGTTAGTGCAGGGTTCCTGGGACTTCCCTGGTGGCTCAGACAGTGAAGAATCCACCTGCAATGCAGGAGACCCAGGTTAATCCCTGGGTCAGGGAGGTCCCTTAGAGAAGTGGATGGCCAGCCACTCCAGTATTCTTGCCTGGAGAATCCCGTGGATAAAGGAGTCTGGTGGGCTACAGCCCATGGGGTCAGAAAGAGTCAGACACAACTGAGTGCCTAACACTTTGACTTTCCTGGGCACCCAGAGATGAGGTGGATACACAAGGCTTCTTGGTGCCGGTGGTCAGATTTAGGGGAATAGCTGCTTGTTGTTCTGTGGCTTGAGGATGGGAAAATAATCTCAAATTGCAGGACCAGGAGGCTGCTGACCGTGATCAAAGGAACTGAGTGCTCCAGTATGCCTTAATGTGGATGCAGAAACCGAGTGAGACTTAGGGACCCTCTGAGGTGACACAGGTATTTAGTGTTGATGGAAGGTAGACACGAGGCCACTAGATGACTGGGTGTCAGATTGCAACCTGAGCAGCCCTGGCTTTGCATGCAGGTGTGTCCTGGTGGGAGAGGCTAGAGGGTGGGACATGGGCATTGAGAGCAACTCTGCTCTGTTCCTCTGTGTAAGCTGGTGTTTTGTGTAAGGTTTCACTGGGAAAGTCAGAGGCTCTATCCCTCTGTGGGTCACTGTGCATCCTCAGACCTTGCCCCAGGACTGGAATTAGAAGAGCTGTAAGCCAAACCTGGCCTGGTGGGTGATTCCGGGTGGTTCTGCAGACCTCTGTGAACCTCAGGCTCATCTTCTAGATGGGGTGGATGCTCTGTCCAGGTTGTCGGCAGGTCTGATGTCAGTGGCAATTGATGTTTCAAGTCTGGGTTGAGGGTCAGCGATGGGGGACCTGGATGCCCAGTCAGTGGGTTGCTGAAGCAGCCCTAACTCCTACCTTCATTCTCTGACCTGCTTTTTGTTACTTACCCTCTGCCGAAAACCAGATTTTCTTGCAGCTCAGATGTCAGTATAATATGAAAAAACCCAAGGGCCTTCAGTCTCAGATGGGTTCCTTGCTATCAAAAGCTTCTTCCTGCATTAGGGCACAAGCCTTTAAGGTTTCAGCACCCGTGTGCCCTTGCCCATCACCAAGGCACCTCCGGCCCTGACCTTGCTCGTGGCAGGCCTCAGAGGCAGGGCCCACATTTGGACGACTTGTGGAATGAGGAAGGATGGAGGCTGGATATTTCCTTACTCTTTTGTATCAGTTACTCAGGAATGAATCTGCCGGATAATTGCTCGTCCTTTCTCTCTGTGTCCACACTGTTGGTGTGGCCCTGGTGCTCTCCAGCATGAAGGGAGGACCAACTCTGTAACTTGTGCAAAATGAAAATTCAGAGCCCCGAATTTTCTAAAAAAAATTTTTTCTTTTAATTCATTTTCTAAAAATGAAGAATCTCAAGATGACAACCTCAGGATATCAAACCTCCGTGACTGTACCGGTCACATGCCCACGAAACCAGCACTATATAGGAGCAAGATGCTTTGAATGGTAGGAACCCCACAGGACTCAGGCTGGAAGGGTATGGTTGTGGAGGTTGTATACTGCACAACTCTGGGGAATACCATTCACTGTGGCCCACCTGGCGGCCTTGCCAGAGGTCACCCCAACCAGCCCTTGACAGTGGCCATGACCCCACAGCTCTGGGACAGAGAGGCCACCTGAAGATGGGCTGGGGTCCTCACGCCCAGATTCTCTCCTCCAGCCAGGGTTCTGGAAGCTCCTTCTTCGCTCCTCCCATTCTCCTTGGCATTTCAGAGACACGTTTCTCCCCGAAGCTGAGGTGCCCAGGCTCCACGCGGGTGCTGCTGGGGAAGCTTCCGCTCCTCCGTGCGGATCGCCCGCCGGCGGCTCTGCTGTTAACCTTTGGGGTTTGCTCATAAAATAGAAACTCTCTTTGTAGGTCAGTTTGTCAGTAATTTTGGCAGCCGCGGGGCCACCGAGGGAATGAGGCTTGGTTCCCACTTGTCTCTCGTGCTCGGTTTGGAGACTTTTGCGGAGCCCTTCCCCGGGAGGAACGCTCACCCCTGCCGGAAACGAGAGACGGTTTTCTCTGACCTGGTTTTGAATCGGCAGGAACGTTCCTGTATGCTGGAAATGTACGGCCGCTGAGAAGGAATTTGGTCCAACCCCAGCCTGTGGAGCCTTCTCATTGGGGCCCTGTCTTCCTGGGCAAGGGGCACTTGGGTGGGGCTGCCAGGTTCTGCTTCTGCCCCCATGTTAGATGAAGTGGAAGAGTCTGCTGAGACTGGCACCCACCCGAGCCTCACTGCGCTCGCCGTGGTCTGCAGGATGGCATGGTGGCCTGCCAGCTGGCCCACCTGGTTCTGCACAACTGCTCTGACACCCCCACCCCTAACCTCAGCCTGGGTTGCTGAGGCTCTTCTGGGCATCTTCCATTGTAATAACCTCCCAGTGCCCAGCTCAGTACTCCCTGATGAAGGGGAGGGAAAAGATGAACAAGTCTTCATCAGACCCTGCTTTCAAGGGCCCAGCGGTGGGACGGGGATGAAGGTGGTTAGAGAACGTGCAGGCTGGCAGGACTGGTTGTCAGGATGGTGTTCAAGGTAAGCTGAAACAGGCAGCCTGGAGAAGTCAGGGAAGGCTTCCTGGGAGAGGCAGTGATGAACTGGACTAGGACCTCTCTCCCTATTACTTGAGGCCTCTAGGGAGTAAGACTGAGTCCAGTACAGGAAGCCTGGAGCGCCTAGGTTGGGAGAGTATTATGGCCTGGAGATTCAGAGCCACTCAAATAATAAATAACTGAGCACTGGCAGAATCAGAGTTGATTGAGAGGTAGAACAGGACTCGATGACCAAAGCTAAGATTTGCAGAGTGAGATCTTCAGATCAACCAGAGAAATGGGTTGAGTGCCAGGGGAGGGGGTGTGGAGGAAGGAGAAGAAGGCAGGATGGGTTTGGAGAAGAGGGCAGCTTAGGATCTGGGAAGAGCCCCAAGAGTCTCAAGGAAAGAGACCCTGGCTCCAGCCTGCCCCAAGAGGGCAGGCAGGCTGAAAGGATGCTTTCCAGTCCCTTATGTGTTCCAGCACCTTAAGATCCCAAGGTCTGAGCATGGACTCATGGGGCAGCCAGGCCCAGAGAGAGCCTGGAGCTCTTCCCGGGACTCAGGTCTGCTCATAGCTCCCTGGACAGAGAGCCCTGTTTTACTGATGTTCACAGAGAGTGCTCCCTCTGGAGGCTGTGGGGTCAGAGCCTCCATGGGGATGAGTGGCAGCTGGGGAGATAGGACACCTAGATTCCAGTCAGTGCTCCCCTCATGGGCTTTGTGACTTTGAGCAAGTAATGTCCCCTTCCAGGAACCGCACTCTGGCCATTGTGTGACTAAAGCGAGCATGGAGTAAATGAGCATGCCACTCCGTTAACCAGACTTCCTTCCTGTTAAGATGTTCAGAGTTCTAACGTGATGACGGCTGCAGGGATGATAGTGATCACAGACAGTTCTATAGCACTTACTTAAGTGCCCAGCCTTGTCTTAAGCACTTTATATCAACTGTTCCACTTCATTCTCACATCAGCCCTTGGAAGGATTCGCTGAGTGCAGGAACCCCACTGCACTCAGGTCTGCAGGGTGTGGCTGGGCAGGTTGTACACTGCACAAAGTTTTAACAGGAACACCATCCACATGTCTGCCAGCCCCTGTCAGTGACAGGGATCCAGAACTTTGGGGCAGAGAGGCCTTTCTATTCTCTCATTTTATAGATGGGGATATCAAGAGGCAAGGTAGCCTGCCTAGGGCTACCCTGACTCAACCAGCAAGAGTCAGAGCCAGGTTAGGACCCAAGTGATCTGGCTACAGACTCCATGTGCTCAGGCGCCAAATTGCACGCGTATGGTCACAGAGTCCCCTTTTTAATGGAGCATCTGTCTACAGGGAGCAGTGTTCCCTGGAACACACTTTCCAGATGCATTCCGTGGGCACTTCCGGCTGCCAGCTCTGGACCGTCAAACTCCTGGGGGAATCTCCAATGGAGATTTTGCTCCAGTCTCTGAATCTCCACCAGTGTGGACTCCTGCAGTGCTGTGTAGATTAATAGTCATCTCTTCTTCTTCTTTCCATCCTTGCTTTATAAAAACATTGTATCAGAGAAATTTGCCGATGGTATGTCACACAAGGACCTCCTCGCCAAGGCAGCTGCACGTTAGGGGGAAATTTGTAAAATGAAGTTTGGAAGCCGCCGGCCCTGCCGGAGCCCCTTCTGAGCAATGATGATTTATTTCGGCAATGTGGTAGTCATTAGTATCTTTGGTGTTGGAGCCCACGAGCTTGGGCCTGGGTCTGTGGCCGAGGGAGCCTTCGGGGCCATTACGCGCTAATGGCTCAGTGTGGGCAAAGGAGGCCCGCTGTCAATCTCGCTGCTGGCGGGTAATAAACGTCGGCCGGCTGCCTTCCTGTTCCCCGAGAGCGGGTGGCGGGGGCCTCGGCGCGGCGGCCGCCGCCTCCGAGAGACCTAGCCTTGTCTACACGGCCGTAGAGCAATCACGTCTTGTCTTGGCTCAGAGACCGGAGGTGAGAAGTTGCCCAGAATTTTGTCTGACTCACCCAGATTTTAGAAACCTGACGTTGGTTTGCGGACCCTTGGTTCTGCTGGTTTGGTTTTGGGTGGCTGACTTCCTGCAGGGTGTCCACGTCCTCGTGGAGAGGGTATGGGTGACGCAGGGCCGGTGCAGAAACCACCCCAAGGGAAGGCGCTCTGCTGTCTCTGCCCCTTGGGAAGATCTCCCCATGTTGCCCCCCTTAGGATGGAGGCCTCATTTATACACAGTCAAGGGCGCGAACATACCCAACGTGGCTCGATGCCCTTTGCGTGTGCCCGCCCAGCCTTCACGCACATCAGCAAGTAGCCCCCTTCCTTGCCCCCAGCAGTTCCCCAGGGCAGTCGCTCCTCTGACCTCTACCACCTGAGGGTGGTTGGACCTGCCTCAATGGAACCCTCCAGGGTGTGGTTTTGGGGTCTGGCTTCTGTGGCTCACTGTTAATACATTTCTGAGGTTCATCTTTGTGTGTCAGGGGTGTGTGCCTTTTTATTGCTGTGTTCGAGCCCCCGTATGAACACGTTCGGGTGGCTGTGCGTTTGGGGTGTTGGGTTGTTCCTGGATGGGGGTGCTGCTGTGAATAAGCGCTGTTGAGCTGTCCGCAGAGGTCTTGTCTGCAGAGGGGCTCTCTGTGGTCACGCATGCACGTCTTTGCTTTCATAGCTGGCAGGTTCCTGAGCTGCTGGCTTGTGGGCAGGGAAACGTTCAGCTGGAGTTGATACAGCCAGTTTTCCAGGGGGCTTGTGCAGGTCTACCTGCCCACTCTCTGCCTGCAAGGTCCTGTGTAACCCATGACCTCTGCCCCCACACCCTCTGCTCCCACCTCCTGCTCACCCCTGGCCGCACCTGACTTTGTCCTGTTCTCGGACAGCCTGTGCCTGTCTGTGGAATGTTCCTCTCCAGCTCCCTACACCACTGCCGCGCTCACATCCAGGTGTCACCTCTTGGGGCTGAGCCCCACTTCGGCCTTGTCCCTCTAATCTACCCTCTGTCCTATTTCCTTCATAGTGCTTCTCTTCATCTGTGGTCACCTCACTGACTCATGTGTTTGTCTGCGTGGTATTTGTCTTTCCAGGTGGACCAGGGGCCTTGTCTATGTCGTTTTTGCCTGTATGTTCAGTGCCTGGGCCAGAATCCAACACATAGTAGGTATGGGTAAGGAGAAGAGGAAGAATGAATGGACTTGAACTTTTCAAACCTAGAGGCTGCGTGTATCTTGTCTTGCCATCGCAGCCACTTTCCTCTGAGGAGGATGAGGTCAGGACCATGGTCTCCATCTGACAGTAGAGGCAGTGAGGTGTGAAGGGTGACTGATGAGCCCAGACGGGGATCCCAGCTCCAGGCCTGGGCCTGGCGTGTTGTTTGTGAGCTGTGGTTCTGAGGTCTTGGGATCTAGCTTCAGATCTGGCTCTGCCACCTATTTGCTGTGTGATCTTGTGCGGGTTCCTTAACCTCTCTGGATCTCGGTTTACACATCTGTGAAATGAGAGGATTAATGTATCCAGCATCAAGTGCTTGGCCTGTCAAGGGAGCACTTGGTGATGGAGCCTCTTCTTTTATCAGTTGGTTTTACCTGGACATGCATGTCTTTCCACTGATTGCCATGGGAAATAGTGGTGGAGAGAGGGCTTCCTTGCTTTTTAAAGACTGCCTGGTGAGCCCCAGCCTTTTTCTTTGTACAATGAAAGTATGCCATTGCGTGGGCTTGTTGAGTTGGCCTCCTTCCTCCTCCTTTCTTGGTTTGTTTATTCATAATCTGTAGGTGAGTTCAGAGACAAGTAAACTAACCTGTGTGCATGTCTGTGTCTATGTGTATGCATGTGAGGGGTTTCTTTTCAGCCTGAGGTGTCCAGGGTAGAGTTCAGAAACTGGGGCTTCCTTAAAACAATGCAACCTTGTGTTTCCTGCAGGGGGACACCCGGCTTTCAGGTCTTAAAGCTATTAGGTTGAACATCCAATTTTTGACCTACAGAAAATGGCAGTTTCACATGGCCCCCCTAATATCTGAAGGCCCTCTGGAAGTGACCATTTACAGAAAAAAGTTGCCACACTGATTTTAAACAATTTCCATCAGAGCCCTAATATTGCTGTCCCTCACCCTGGTTATTTCCCTGGCAATGCTTGGAAGTAAATCAGTGGGTTTCTTTACCAAAGAGCTCTCTCTTTGAACTTTCTGAGTGTCTCTGCACACCCAGTAGGGTGGGCCCTGAGGCTTTGGATGGTTGGACACCCTTCCCTGAGTTTTTTGTGCAGGGGCACCTCTGCCTACGGGTGCGATCTGGCCGCAGTGAGGTCAGGTCCTCCTGGCGCCCCCACTTTGTCCTCCGCACAGGCCTCACTCTGCCTTTGCAACCAGTTCTCCACCCCTGCTTCTGCCCCAAGAATGCTGGTTCAAGTACCCAAGGACTTTGAATCATGGAACAGCTCTGAAACAATGATAATAATTGGAAAAATAGTAAGAGCTACTATTTGTGGAGTGTATACTATATCCAGGCACCTTACCTGCACTATTTCAACTCCCCCCACCCAATTTTATAAACTAGGTGTATTGTTCCTATTTGACAGATCAGGAAACTGAGGCAAGGAGAGCTTGCTGTCACAGCCGAGGAGGGCACAGGCTGGAGTTCTGCCCAGGCCAGCTCAGTCACTTCAGTCGTGTCCGACTCTTTGCGACCCCATGGTCTGGTGCCCGCCAGGCTCCTCTGTCTGTGGGATTCTGCAGGCAAGAGTGCTGGAGTGGGCTGCCATGCCCCCCTCCAGGGGATCCTCCTGACCCAGGGATTGAACCGGTGTCTCCTCCATTGCAGACGGATTCTTCTCCCACTGAGCCACCTGGGAAAGCCCTCCACCTAGGTTACTTGGCTCCAAGTGTGCCCTTCCTACCACCCCCTCTGCTTCCTGACTGTTTCCTTCAAAGGCACACGTTTGAGGAGAAGTGGAGGAACGGTTTTCGGGAGGTGGATAACACATGGGGTGAGACTGTGTGTGACTGACAAGCTCTCCCAACAGGACCTGTTCTGCATTCTGGGCAGAGAGAGCTGGGGAAGGCCGGAGTCGCAGGGGAGGCTCCTGGGGGCGTGGAGCAGGGAGGGGGAGCTCTGTTTGGGCTCCCGAGAGGGTGGGGGAAGGGGGCTGTGATTGCCAAATACTTGAGCTCTTTTCGATCAAGGACTGGGCAAGACCCTGGCCAGAGGATTGGTGTCGTCAAGCCTTTGTTAAATGCTGAGGAGCAGTAGTAGCAGATTCTCTTAGCACCACAGTGCTTTCTCACAACTATAGACATACGGATTTATGGAATCATAGCATCCCAGACTCTGAGGACTGTAGAGCTCTCGGATTGTAAAGCTGGGGACCTCTTACTCAGGCAGTATGGAAGAGAGCTGCTCACATGCGTGAACGCAACACGGGCTGCTGGCTGTCCAAGGGAAACAAGACGCAAGCCATGTGTGTAATTTTAAAATGTTTACAAGCTGCGTTGAGAAGAGCTAAAAGGAAACAGATGGAATAAAATACTTTTATTTAACCCAATATATCCAAAATATTATGATTGAACTGTAAAGTCAACTTAAAAAGTTGTTGTTAATGAGAGTTTTTTACACTCGCTTTTTCATGCTAAGCTTTCAAAATCAGGTGTACGTTTTGTGCTGGGAACGAGCCACATCCAAGTGCTCCAGCAGGCACATGTGGCCAAGTGCAGGTCTAGGGGTATTCCTGATGGGATGTGCATGTGATGTGTGGGCTGTGGGCCTGTGAGGGAGCACGGGTCCCCTTGCTAGGAGGGGCTGGCTCCTGGGGAATCGCTGGCAAAGACCTTCATCTCTCTTTGGAGTTTGCAGACCTGCATTCCCCACCCTGGCCATCTCGCCAGCCGCTCCTGTTCATCGCGGCAGCTCCTGGGGCGGCCCTCAGAGAGGCCTCTCCTAGCCCAGGAGGAGCTCTGAGATGGTCAGAGGGAGCTTGAGGCCCAAGCAGGGCCACCAGGGGAGAGGGAAACCACGTGGCCAAGGCTCCTGCCTTCACTCAGCCTCGGGGAACAGAAAGCTGGGTAGTGCCCCTTGGCACGGGGCCCCTCTCTGCCCCTTTCCGGGGAGTGCACAGAACTCAGTGCCCGACGTCCCCCCTGCCTTCATCCGAGGCCGTCTTCCCGGGCTGATGCTGTGAAAGTGTCTCCATCTCTCCTCCTGCAGCCACGGGGAGATAAAAGCCAGGGCTGTGGGGATGGTAAAGAGAGAGCCAAATTATATTTATAATATTAAAGTGAGTGCATTTGTGCTTGCTGTTCTCCAGGGTTTTTCATAAGTAGAAAAACACAAATTAGCATTTTCCATTTCCATATATTGACTAGAAAA
Source organism: Aepyceros melampus (assembly GCA_006408695.1). Taxonomy (NCBI): domain Eukaryota; kingdom Metazoa; phylum Chordata; class Mammalia; order Artiodactyla; family Bovidae; genus Aepyceros; species Aepyceros melampus. The sequence continues at coordinate 106,993 of SJXQ01011889.1, forward strand.
ATCGCCTGCTCTCAATTAAGACCTATAGCTTTTGGGATGTATGCAACAATTTTATAAAATATTTACAGCGAGATTTGCATTTTACATGGTGTTACAGTTTTTCTTGTGTTTAGGAGAAAGAGCTGAGGCCGGCGAGAGGAAATCCATTCTCTGGAATCGAGGGGAAAGAAACCTGCAGGCTGTTTTTCTTGCCTTCGCTGTGTTTCTGACGTTGTCTCTGGTAATTACCTAAGGCTGAGCCACCCATGAGCTATTTGTGAGTCTGTTGTCAAAGCCCTCAGTCCTTTGACAAATCTATTACTTTTCCTTTAAAACTTGCCGGAATGGAGCTGTTGTGGCTTTGTACAAAGAGACGAAGAAGGAGAACATTCTTTTTTCCGAATGTAAAAGCATGCCGTAAAGAACACAGCTATTTCCTGGATAATTTGCAGTTGTATATTTTATGTTAATTTCACCGAAAATACTGCACCCCTGCCAGGTTTAGTAGCGGCTCACTGTGATATGAATAATTTCTAGTGAATCATTTTTTTTTCTTCATTTAAGATTTGGCACCTTTTTAAGATTTTAATAATAGCAACAAGGAGGAAGATTTAGAACAAGTGAAACATTAGTGCCAAAGAAATTCATGTTGAGCGCTAATGTAAAATAGCAAGAATAATTACATGGAAAGCAGTTTCCACAGATGTTTTTCCTTGTAATGTAATAACTATTTACTAAACTGTTTATTTTAGGCCTTTGGTTTATAATAAAATATTTATACATTCTCTGCTGTAATAAAAAAAATATTGACAAAATACTATAGAGGTTTAAAAAGACAATTGATGTCTTTTTAAAAGACAATTTATTTTCCAGGAAGCAAGTGGGGTATAAAAAGTTTGGTGCTATTTTCAGTGGATGTTTCAAGATTAGTGAAACTGAGTTCGGTGTTGGAGTTCCCTCATTTATTTGTTGAGAACTGACTCATGCAGAAATTAAAATATTGTCAGCCTATTGTTGGCTAGGGATATTCGTAGATATTGTATTTTTAAAATAAAATTCTTAGCTGTGAATCCGTCCGGTGGAGTGCTAAGTATCAGAGTTGCTACTCTCCCAGCAGATAGGCTAAAGGGGTCTGAGGGCAGGGAGGGTGAGAAGATGCTCTGGAGTGCTTCAGCAGAATTCAGATCCACGTGGGATTCAAGGCTACTGGGAGGTCAGGTTAGTCTTGTGGTTTATGAAGGTTTGACCTTGTTTCTCACATTCTGTCTGCAGTCAGTGAGGTATGGGTTTGCCCCATGGGAACCTCCATCTGGAGCCTGGGTGGCAGGGAGCCCTCCTTGTGTACAGTCCTTGTTTGGGAGAAAAACGAACAAGGGTGCAAGAGAAAGTCTCCCCCTTCTCTACCCACTGCCGCCCCCCAACCTCACCCCTGCATCGCTCCCTGCCCTCCACTGGCCACTGTGATAGGAAGTGTCTCTGAAAATGGTCCAGATGGGGAGGGAGAGTTTAAGGACCTAAACAGGAAAGAGGGCATCACGGAGCTCTGGAAGAGCCTGCCTGGGCCTCGCCTGCCTGCATGGAACAGCTGATCGAGGTCCAGTCTTATAGTAACTAGCCTGCTCTCAACCTCCCAGCTCTCCCAGACTTCTGCATTGACTGCCTTATCTGAGGGTGTGCCTCTGAGCCGCGCTGTTGGTTTCTGTGTGTCTGACGTGCTGTTGAGGGTCTGTGTGTAGCTTGTCTTTATCTGAGTCTGTACATTGGCATGCCTGTGGGTTTCCTGCTGCATCTTCAGTGTATGAGTTCTGGTGTCTTAGTGTGTGTGTTTTTTGGGTCAATGTATTTGCTGCCTGTGGGTTTGTTTCTGTGTTTTGGATTTGGGTATGTTTGTGGCCTTGTGTATTTGTTGATTCTGTGTATTCGCATCTGTAGGGACTTTTCTCTGTGTATGTGTCTGTCTGTGTATATGTCTATATTTTTGTGTGTGTGTGTGTGTGTACTTGAGTGAGTGAGAGGCAGCTCCCTCTGTGTACTTGCATGTTTCTAAGTTTGTGAGTATGTGTGTGTGGGAGAGAGAGAGAGAGAGAGACAGACAGACAGACAAGCATCCGTCTGTTGAGGAACTAGCCCTTTCCTTGCGAGAGGCCTGGGGGCTTCCCAGCACTGAGATGGCTGGCTGGGCTAGTGCAGGTGTGTGAACATTTCTTTGCATCAAACTTCCTGGTGGAAGGAGAGGAGAGAGGAGGCAGAGATGAGGTTCCAAAGGGAAGGGAAGTGTGGAATTTTTAATAAAGAGAGAGACAACTGGACCCTGGTCTCAGAACACCCAGAGCAATCTGCCAGAGGAAGTCTCCTGCTTTTGGTTCTTAATCCAGAAAATATCTCTTTTTCATGCTGGGGAGGCCAATACCAGGGCCTCTGCCTGAAGGCCCCCGTCCCTCTGCTAAGGGCAGGCAGCTGGGAGAGGGGCTTTTTCAAGGGCTTACCTTGTGCTGCTAGTGACTTAGGTTGGGGGGTGGCAGGGTGGGTAACTCTTCTCCCAGCTTGGCCCATACCCAGTAATCTAGGACAACATTTTATATTAATCTCCTGAAGGGGAGGCGGGGGCTGCCTCTGGGGGCCCCTCGGGTGCTGTGGGAGGCCCTCCTCGCCTGAGTCCAGTGATGAGATCACCACCCTTCCACTAGGGATGCTAGAGGGCATTGCAGCTAGAAACTGCTGCCTTCTGAGCCGCTGGCAGAGTTCTTGTTTGCCCCTCTTCTTGTGCTTTGCTAAATAATCTTCACCCTTGTTCTGGAGGAAGTGGTCTAGGTGGCATGCTGGCATGCCGGCATGCCGGCAGGGGCTCCTTGGAGATCCAAGGCCCCCTTGTGACCCGGGAATGTGAGCCAGGGCTCCGATTTGGCTTTTCCACTTGCCGCAGGGAGAACCCAGTGCAGAGGCAGGGCAGAGTCTGGAAGCCGACCTGCAGGAGGTGCTGCAAACCAACCAGAAGTCTCTCCAGATGGGCCTTCTTGGAGGGAGGGGCCCGCAGAGATATCCCAGCAGACTTGAGGGACCAGCTTCCCTAACAACTTCTCAGGGGTGGGGGCTGCTCCCGCCAGAGCTTTTGTTCTGCTGTGTGCAGATGAGTCTGGGATCAGAAGTGGATTGCTGGGGACAGTATCAGAGAGCCTGCAGCTGCCACCAGGGGTCCCCACTTCTTCTCACTCTCCAACTGCAACCTTCCCCTCGCCCCTCAATAAATCTTGATTAGCTATTTAAAGGATACTGGCTTGGGTTGTGGGGGGCAAATGATTAGTTGGCCTGGATGACCGACTTCTTCCCCCACAAACTATGTGTAGTCTTAAAACCTGGCTAACCTTCTATGTCTTCTCACCTGGTTTTTGAACATCAGTGGGAAATTGGGCTTTTGAACTGGGAATAGAGGAGTTGAGATCAGCCTGTTAGATAATGATCTGAAATCAGCAAGGAGGAGAGAGAATAACTCCGTGATGGGTGGGCCCTGGTTGAGGAGGGGTGTCTGTGTGACCTTTGCCGAATGGATCTTAACTTCTCAACTGAATGGATCTTAACTTCTCACCTGCTTTGCCTTTTGTCGAACTACCTTCCAGTCACACGTGGTGGCTCCTGCAGTGTGGGTGACTGTGATAAGCTTTGCAGTGAGGAACTGGCACATATTTACCTTTTGGTTCACAAGGCTCCCAGGCTGGGCCAGGGAAAAACAATTCACTCCACAAGTGACTTCTGCAGCAGAATTCTGTCTCTGCATTTCTAGAGGCGCCTCCATCCAGAAAGCTCTGGCAGAACAGGCCCCAAACTGCTTTTGAGTCTTTTCTTTGTTAAGCAAACAAGGATGTTGTGGTGGTGGTTATTATTTATTTTGCTAATTGGTGATGTTCCTTATTATCTTGGGCAACTCATACCGCTCTTTTTTAAGTTGTTTTCTTTTTTTTTTCCCCACCTTTTTTTCCTTACAAGAATAAAAAAAAGTGCTGATAAATAGGAGAGCGATAGCAATCACCCTTATCCTCACCTCCAGAGGGAAAACTGCTGTTAACAATGTGGTGTTTACCTTTCCTGACTCTCTGTTCATACACATGTAAACACTGTTTTAAAAAACCTATTGAAGTTTGATATTTATACAGAGAAGTACACATAGCAATAAATATGTAATGACTTGTTACTGATGCATCACTTGCGCACAGGAAAGCTCGCACGCCATAAGCCTATAGCTCACTGCATTCTCCCAGACAGAACCCATGAGCACGGACCGTGCTGGACCCGTGACCCAGCGTCAGCTGCACCCCACAAGACCACCTCCTGGCCCCTGTAGTCCCACTCTCCAGAATAACCACGATCCTGACTTCAGACAGCCAAGACCGCGGTGCCTGTTTTTGTTCCATTATACGAATGGAATCACCACTTATTTTTTTGTACACTGTTTAGTTTTAAATGGATTTATCATGTCCATGCTATTTTGTAACTGTTTCCTCCAATGAGATACGGAGATAACACCCCATGTCAGCACACATATACCTCTACACCATCATTTTTGGTGGCCACTTGGGGTTCCCTTCTCAGAAGTGCCACAGTTTAAATTCCCCTTTGGAACTTTACCTTTTCGCTATTATAAACAACTTCCTGTGAACATCCATGCTGGATGGGTGACTGTCACCTTCTCTGGGGACAGGGTGGCCAGAACAGCCGTGGAGGGAGGGGCCCTCGCTGGGGCCTGGCTGGAGGAGCCCAGGTTGTCGAGTGGAGGATGCTGGCATCGCTTCAGTTTGCCAGCTGGACCTCATCAAGTGCGGGTGTTAATTACTGGGAGGCCCCTGGTTCTGTGAGCAGGCGGGGGATGCTGGGGCTAACTTGCGAAACAGGGTCACCTTGAAACAGACGCTTCCAGGGGAAGCACAACCAAGGAGAAGACCATGGGGAAGCGCAGGACCAGGCCCCGGCTTCCCAGCAGTCTCCTCTAAGTCACCCCCGTGCCTGGGAACCTCTGTGTGGATGTGCATAGCGTCCCTCTGGCGCTGAATAACAGCATGTGCGTCTTTGTCCCTGACTTCATTGGGGGTGATCGGGGAGCGAGAATACCCATGTCTGTGGCTTACCCCCTTCCTGCAGACCCTTGGACTCTGAGGCAGTGGCTCTCCCTGCTTGTTCTAAGAACGTGGCCTGAGTGAGCATAGTGGCTTGGGGATGGAGCCGGGGTTGAGGAGGGGGCACTGCCAGCAGTGCCAGTCGGAAGTCCAGGAGGCGCCGGCCCGGGGCCCTGGCCAGGTGGACTCCGAGCTGCGGGCGCGGCTTGGCCAGGTTGGAGCAGAATTAGGTTATTGTATTTCCTCTGTAATTCTTCATCAGGGCTGCCGCCCGGATCTGTTGCAGGAAAATCAATGCGTTCTGACTCCATAATTTCCCAGGTTGCCTTACTCCAAGTACATTGTGCACGGAAAGGTGAATCTCTGGTCACGTCTGTGTGGACCAAATAGGGGTGTGTGTGTGTACATATAACATGTGTACACACACACACATTTCCTCTCCTGCCTTCCCCCCATCCCTGCCCCATCTCCACCTCCCAGCACAGGATTCACTGGAATTTCACAACCTTTGCAAGCTTTTGTGAAAACACTCATTTGTGTTTGCGCCAGGCCGCTAATGGCGGACGCCAAGGTCTGCGGAGCTTACCTCTGTTCAGCTCTCGTTATGGCGAGGAATGTGCCGTTAATAATGCATCTATGGAACTCAGCTGTGTGGGAGCCAAGTAATTATCCCACTGTAGCGTTCCCGGCTTCAGTGTCATCACAACTGGGGCTTCATTAAAAGTCCTACCAGAGACGGTGTTGTGTGCTGCAGCCTGTATATATATTTTTTCATTTAAATTATCAGCCTTGCTATGGCTCAGAGGTAATTTGACTTTTTGAAACCGCTGAGCCCCTGTGAATTCCCCTCCCCTTCTCCCTCTCGCTGCTCTACCAGCTGATCAGCCCCAGAAGAACAAAAGGTTTATCTGAAGCTATGAAGCATATATTCACCAGCTTCTGGCGTCTAGATAAAAAAAAAAATCAAAGTACTCCATTGAACATGTTAATACGGAGCAAAATGCACACAGCCAGACACTAAACCTTTGCAGGGATTTGGGCATTTGAAAAGTGATACCCAGATCAGGCCTTGAGCTGCGTTTCCTAGCCCAGAGAAGAGCAAGTAGCAGAGGAGGAAGAAAGAATGTTTATAAATGAATATTAGAGACAGCCAATGAACCGCGTCATAGTTTCCCCACCTTTCGTTTTATCTCTTTGTCTGATTTTGGTTGTGTGGGCAGCCAGAAGCCTGAATGAGGGCACATCCCAGGGAGATGGGGTCCTCTCTCCCCTGGTGCTCTGGACTTTGAGCTGCTGAAAACTAGAATGTCGAGCTGGAGGAGGTCCTGCAGTGACTTTGGGTAGAAATGCTGAGAATTGGGATGGTGGTCTTCTTTGTTTCCCTGATTCTCTGTGACCTCGACAGCTTTCAACAGGGGAGGGCTGGGGAGAGCCACAGAAAGCAACACCTTCTGAGCACATCACACTCTGGGCAGCCCCTCCTTGGGGCCACGCAGAAGTCTGCATTTCCGCTCCTTCCGTTTTGGATGGAGGGCAGTCACCAGGAAAGATTGGCAGGAGCTATCAAGTTCCCTGAGTGAATTACTCATCACAGAGAGCAGACAGGCGCTTGATTGGCAATGTCTGCCATGTGTAGTGAGGCGGCCTTTGCCCTGTTTGTTGGCCCTTCTTATGCATGGTTTCCACATCCACAGATTCAGCCAACTGTGGATCAAAAATATTTGGAAATAAAAATTCCAGAAAGTTTCAAAAAGCCAAACTCGAATTTGCCATGCACTGCCACCTATTCACTTAGTATTTACAACTATTTATATAGCATTTGGGCTTCCCTGGTGGCTCAGATGGTGAAGAATCTGCCTGCAGTTCCAGAGACCCAGGTTCGATCCCTAGGTCAGGAAGATCCCCTGGAGAAGAGAATGGCAACCCACTCCAGTATTCTGGCCTGGGAAATCCCATAGACAAAGGAGCATGGCAGGCTACAGACCATGAGGTTGCAGAGAGTCAGACACGACTGAGTGACTAGCACATACACATATAGCATTACATTAGGTATTTTACACAATCTACAGATGATGTAAAATAAAAAGGAGAATGTATATAGTTTATATGCAAACACTGTGCTGTATCTTATAAGGGGCTTGAGCATCCTCTGATTTTGGTGTCTGCAGGGGTTCTGGGACAATTCCCTGGTGAATACTGAGGGATGGCTGTCTATCTGATACTTGTATATCAACTATACTTAGTGAACTCCTGTACTCCTGGAGATCAAGAAAGATTCTGGAAAGGTATAGGAAGCTTCTGACATCCTTGGGAGGCAGGCAGAGCTACGGAAAACATCTCATGTTACAATCAACTTATGATTAAATGCTGGAGTATGCTTTTTCATCAGGAAAAGGGATACAAGAATGGAGTGATCTGAAAAGACGAGAAGGATGGAGCATATTTGGGGACTGATGAGACCAGCTTGGGTGGAGTTGAGCATACCTATGAAACCATGGGAAAGGTGTAGCCCAGTGTGCACCAATATAGGAAAAGGGAGAGGAACCCCATTTTTACTTTGTGTGGCCCTATGGGACCCTAAGAGAGTTCTGTCTTTTTGTGGTTAGGCTTAGCTCCCATGTGGGCAAGGTTGGAGCTGGTTACCACCCATCTGGGTAGAGGCCAGGTGTGCTTAGGGTAGGAAGGTGTTCATTATGCAGGATTCCTGTGGCCTTCTGGTAACTGACCTCTTTTTGGAGAATCAACACCAGACACAACCTCTTCAGGTAGCACCCCTGCCATAGGGAAGATCTGTGGGATCTCAGACTCTGACCTAGGCTTGGAATCTATTTCTTCTCCAGTCTTTACCTGCCAGTTCTCTGCCAGGCTTTGCACTCAGAGCTAGAGACCCTGATCCAAGGCAATCAGAGCTCCCCCATTCCTCTGCCCTGCCCCACTTAAGGGACTTTCCAATCCAGTGGGAGAAGTAGATGTGGAAAGTCCTAAATAGTATGAATGGGTTGGGAAATTATGCGTGAGTAGAGTAGATATATGAGGATAGGGAGTGGTCAGTGGAGGTTTGAAATGGGGCATTTGAGCTGGGCCTCTGAAGGATGAGTAGGAGTTTGCTAGAAGGAATAGAGAAAGATAATTCTAGGTGGTGGGTGCAAACAAAGCTTGGAGGCATTACAGGAAGCATGATGCTCCTTGAAACTCTTTTTCCAGGGTCACCAGCGACTCCTGACTGTGGAAGCTGATGGCTTTTGTAGTCCTATCAGGCCACCGGACCCTGTTGACTACTCCTTGAGCTTTGTCCTCACGCGTATCAGACCCTCAAATCTATGGTCTCCAGCCCTAGATTCCTTCTCTTTTGTGTTTGACGCTCACAGCTGGCTGCTTGCTGACCATCCAGCTCAACATGCTTGAGAGTGCCCTTACCCTCTCCCCGCCCCAGCTTCAGTCTCTCATCCCAGTCCTCAGCCTCAGCAGCAGCTCCTTCTGTTCATCCCTTCGACCCCTACCCACTCAGTTGCTGGACCCCTATTGCTTTTAAGTTGGCCAGCTGAGCTCCAGCTCTGGTCCAGCCCTGCCGCTCTGTTTGCCAAGGAGGCTGCATCCTGGATGGCTTGCACATTTGCCAGACCCGAGGCCAGTGGCACTCCAATCTTTGCTTTTGCTTGTCTAAAGTTAGGGACCACTTCCGGGGCCTGTCTGTCATGATCAGGATCTGGGAAGCCCTGTGGGGAGGGGGATTCAAACTTAAAGGAACACTGTGGAGGCTGAAGGTGGTGTCTTGAGTTGTACACATGCTTGAACTTAGCTGCTCAGGTCAGAAGCCTCTATCCATTTCTGGGAAACTGGGTCTTTGCCTTCTTTGGGGGCAGTGAATTTGTGCTGTGTGAACCATCTTTTGGAATCATGTTGGTGTTTAAGCCTCTACAAGGGCCGTCTGTCCCCATCAAAGCCAAAGACGCTGTGCCTGGTGATGCTACACCCACCAGGAACGAGGTCACCCCTCCTCCCGGGCAGCTGGGGCTGGGGTTTCAGAAGACAAAGTGCCTCACCGCCGTTCTCTCCAGCAAGGGCTCAGGGCGAGCAGGAAAAAAATCAGCCATGCACATTTCAGCATCTGGGGACCAGCTCAGAGGCCCCGGGTCCTGATTCTCCCTGGTCTGGAGCTGGAAAGAAAGAGGCAGAAGAAGTGTTTGAATACTGTGCTGTGAAGGGAACAGTCCTGCAGCGAGGCAGTTGTGATATTAGAGCAGGCGTCCTAAGAGATCCCCTGGCTCTGAGCTGTGATCCACACACCACATTCGCAGACAGCTGGTCGCCCAGCGTGGGCTGCGCCTGCCGCTCCGAGCTGGCACACTGGCGGGGACCAGGTAATGCTCTAATTTCCCTCGTGCAGATGCGGCCAGGAATATCTTAATTTATTGGTGTGCTGGCATGCAAGAGGGAATGCTGCCGGGCAGCCTTGCATAACTATTAGCAAAAAATGGAGCTGAATAGGGGCTTGACTTTTCCTAAAGTGGGTTTGAAATAATCATCGCCTTTTGTTGTGTTTGGAAGGGCTTGAACAATTCTTAATTATTTAATTATAGATATGCAAGTAATACACTGGGAATGGCCCTGCCATTCCAGGGATACTGAGCAGAGGAAAATGTTTAGTTACCGGAGGGGGAAAAAAAAAGGTGGTAATTAAATGGAAGTGTGGTTTGTATCATGCCACGCTTCTCCGTCGGTGACGTGGGCCTCACCGTGGAAATTCTGACGTAATAATTGTGACAGAAACAGTAATCACCACCTTCCTCCGGGCGAGGCCTGCAGAGTCAGCAAAGCTCTTTCTTCTTGATTTGCTCGTGTTGTGCCAGGTTAGGGTTCTGAGAGACGGGTGCTCTTCTTTCCATTTTACAGATGAGGAAATGGAGTCTCAGGGATTTGCCCAAAGTCTTCCTTCATTCCGCATTTGAAACCACAGCTTATGTGGCGTCTGGCCTTCTCGCCCTGTCGCAGGCTAAGCCTGGGGATTCACAGTGGCCCCATGATGACTTTTCTCTCTCGGAGTGACCTAGACCAGCCTCAACAACTTGGGTGATTGTTTGCCTGAATTGTGTGTCTGACTCTACGGCAGCTTCTCTTGACGGACACCTTGTAATTATCCCATATAAGCACTCATTGTATTCATATCATTAATTTTGTTTGGGCTATTACATTTGATAGATACATTAAGCATTATATAGTTCTCTTTATACATGAAACTGAACTGCCTTTGAACAGTCAGCCAGCTAATTGCCGGTAATTTGTGTTGCTAACGAGAGGCAGAATAGTGGTATAACATTAGACTCAACAGTCAGTTAACAAATTTGCCGATTCAGATTGCGAAGCATGCCCTCCGTGGCAGAGGCAGGCTGCATCTCACACGTGAATAGACTTTTAAAAATGCCTACGACTAAAAACCAACCACTGCGAAGTCTCCCCGCCGCCCCCACCCCCGACTGTGCAACCCTGCCTGGCTGCTCAGGAGCGATGGGGTGACCGTGGGTGCCTGGGTCTGAAGAATGGGGGATTTCAGGGGAACCTGGGTAGGGATGGGAGGGGCAGTTTTGACTGCTCCTTCAGGGGGCTTCCCAGGTGGCTCAGTGGTAAAAATACACCTGCCAGTGCAGGAGATGCGGGTTCAATCCTGAGTCGGGAAGATCCCCTGGAGAAGGGGATGGCAACCCACTGTAGTATTATAGCCTGGGAAATCCCATGGACAGAGTCTGGCGGGCACGGTCCAGAGGGTCACAAAAAGTCGACAGGACTGAGCGACTAAACAACGGAGGCTGAGAAGCTGAGTTCTTACCTCTGTCTTGTGTGACTTCCCATCCTACTGATGTCTGTGATCTGGGGGCGCCCGTGACTCTGTCCTTTGGACCACGATTAGATTATTTCTAGTTGCACTGGGTCCTCCACGTGGGCCTTGTTCGTCCTGCAGGGCTCCTCTTTTGTTGTTCAGTTATATTTATTTATTAGGCTGTGTCGGGTCTTTGCTGTTTGACGGAGGACCTTTTATTGTGGCGCACGGACTCCCTAGTCCTGGCACATGGGCTTAGCTGCTCAGCGGCATGTGGGATCCTAGTCTCCCAACCAGGAATCAAACCGGGTTCCCTGAATTGCAAGGAGGATTCTTATCCACCGGACCACCAAGGAAGTCCCCTGAGGGGCTCTTGGTAGGGCGCTGGGTGAGGTTATTCTCAAGTAGCTTCAGCCACAGTCAAAAGGTAATTTGGACAAGAGGGTAGCACGTGTGTCACCCTTCCCTGGAAATCCACCGCTGTTTCTGATGCCCACCCACAGAAGCCTGGGGAAGGTACATCTCATGGGTGAAGTGGTGGGAGGGGGGCTGACATGGATGAGAGAGGTGACCTCCTTCCTTCTGGAACGACAGAGACCTGAGTGTGTGTGCTAGTTGCTCCATCATGTCTGACTCTGTGCAACCCCCTGGACTGTAGCCCACCAGGTTCCTCTGTCGTGGGATTCTCCAGGCAAGAATACTGGAGTGGGTTGCCATGCCCTTGTCCAGGGGATCTTCCTGGCCCAGGGATCGAACCCAGGTCTCCCGCTCCACTAAATTTGTATATTGAAGCTCCAACCCCAAGTGCTTCAGACTGTGACTGTGTTTAGAGACAGCTTTTCAAGAGGTGAGCAAGTTAAAAGAAGGCTGTTTGGGTGGGCCCTGATTCCGGTTGACTGCTGTCCTTATAAGAGGAAATTTGGGCACACGGACACACCAGGTTTGTGTGCGCACAGAGGCAAGGCCGTGTGAGGACGCAGAAGGATGGGGCCGTCAGTAAGCCGAGGAGAGGGGCCTCTGAAGAAACCAACCCTGCTGGCACCTCGATCTTTGACGTCTAGCTTCCAAAGTGTGAGAAAATATGCTTCTATTGTTTAGGCCACCCAGTCTGCAGTGGTTTGTTATGGCGACCTGAGCTGACGAATACGGATAATCCCAGCAGTTCCATTAGAATGGGTTGGGACGGGTGTGGTATGGATTTGCAAGAAAAGTCCAAGAAAATCAAAGGTCAGCCACTTATATCAAGTTTGAAAAATACAGTTTCAGGACAGAGAGAGGGATGCCGCAGGCTTATGCAATAGATAGCGCCACTCAGAGTTCATTCTGTGGTAGACGCCCAGGTCCTAGTATGTCAGATATTAACAGACCTGTGCCATACTACACCCACAACTAGTTACTAAGGGACGTGGGGGCTGCTGGGGGGAGGGGGCGTCTTCTTTGTCATTTGAAATAGGGTGCACAGAGGCCTCTTGCCAACCCCCCCACCCCCACTAGCCATCCACAGCCCCATTTCCAGGATTGCATTCCTGTGTCTTACTTTCCTGGGCAAGTGGGTATTGGTGCCTCCAATCCAGTATCTAAGAAAAGGATTGTCTAAGCTTCAAGCCGATGCACCTGGTCATATGTGGTCATTCCAGCCTCCTTCTAGGCCTTGTCTCTGCTCTGAACAAGCCAGGTCTGGGACACACTTAGCCCTCACACCCCGGGCTCTAACTTCCTCTGGCCCATTATTCTAGTCCATAATTTAAAAAAATTGCATTTTCCTTTAACTTACAAAGCAAAGTAGCAGAAATCATTTGAATCCTCAACTCCCGGGCAAATTGTTGCTGTTCCCAGGGCCGCCTTCCTTGGTTACACAGGTAGCCTGATCGTGATGACTGTATGTTACTGATTGTTCCCTGGTGCTGTGTCACACGATGCGAGCCACTTTGGTGTTCCTGGGCATGGATTTGGTGCAGTCTCCAGCCTCAGCTACCTCACCCTCTGGACAGTTGCGTTAGAGTTGCATTAGGTGTCTCTGTACGTACATGTGTGTTTGTGTGTGTGTGAAATGCATATAGAGTATGTGAGCACTTTTGTAAGTAGTATATTTGTTAAGAGGCTTCCCTGGTGGCTCAGACTATAAAGAATCTGCCGGCAATGCGGGAGACCTGGGTCCATCTCTGGGTCGGGAAGATCCCTTGGTGGAGGGCATGGCAACCTGTTCTAGTATTCTTGTCTGGAGAATCCCCATGGACAGAGGAGCCTAGTGGGCTATAGTCCACGGGGTTGCAGAGTCAGACACGACTGAGCAACTAAGCACACACATACATATTTGTTAAGACAATTTTGTCATAAGAATAAAATTGTTAGGTTTAATGTTTCTGTGCCTAAGTGTTTTCAGTAATTTTGGTTCACTGACATGCATACAAAACAGAAACGGTGCCATTGTGCTTTTTTTCCCATTTAGGGTATAATTCACTAATCACAATGTATTTTTCTAATATCAAATGGCAACTTTATCTGGAGAACCTAAGTGTCTGTGCCCTGACAGTTTTCCTGGCCTTATTGTTCTAGCTAGTCTTTCATCTAAGAGTGGCAATGTACAGGAAATGAGGTTAGTCAAAATGTTCCAAAAACTTGACTGTTTGTGGCCATCAGGTAAGGCCCTTCACTGTTGCCTGAGATCATAGTTCAGGGATGGCCTCTAAGGTCACACTGTGGTTCTTCCTGGCTCATCTTGCTTCTATTTTCCAGCCAGCCAGGGGTAGAAAGTGGACATCAGAGCTTAGTTTTGAGTAAGGCAGGGCATTAAGAGAATCTTATCTTTAGAGTGTTTCCATTAGTGAATTAGTGCTTGTAATGTTGGCAAGACATTTGCGTGTAGATATAGACAAGAAGTGTGGTCCATTGCAAAGGTTGTATGATAAGACTATTAATAAGTGATGGTGCTTGGACCGTTCCATTCCGTTCAGTTGCTCAGTCGTGTCCGACTCTTTGCGACCCCATGAATCGCAGCACGCCAGGCCTCCCTGTCTATCACCAACTGCCGGAGTTCACTCAGACTCATGTCCATTGAGTCCGTGATGCCATCCAGCCATCTCGTCCTCTGTTGTCCCCTTCTCCTCCTGCCCCCAATCCCTCCCAGCATCGGGGTCTTTTCCAATGAGTCAGCTTTTCGCATGAGGTGGCCAAAGTACTGGAGCTTCAGTTTTAGCATCATTCCTTCCAAAGAAATCCCAGGATTGATCTCCTTCAGAATGGACTGGTTGGATCTCCTTGCAGTCCAAGGGACTCTCAAGAGTCTTCTCCAACACCACAGTTCAAACGCATCAATTCTTCGGCGCTCAGCCTTCTTCACAGTCCAACTCTCACATCCATACATGACCACAGGAAAAACCATAGCCTTGACTAGACAGACCTTAGTTGGCAAAGTAATGTCTCTGCTTTTGAATATACTATCTAGGTTGGTCATAGCTTTTCTTCCAAGGAGTAAGCGCCTTTTAATTTCATGGCTGCAGTCACCATCTGCAGTGATTTTGGAGCCCAAAAAAATAAAGTCTGGCACTGTTTCTACTGTTTCCCCATCTATTTCCCATGAAGTGATGGGACCAGATGCCATGATCTTCGTTTTCTGAATGTTGAGCTTTAAGCCAACTTTTTCACTCTCCTCTTTCACTTTCAACAAGAGGCTTTTGAGCTCCTCTTCACTTTCTGCCATAAGGGTGGTGTCATCTGCATATCTGAGGTTATTGATATTTCTCCAGCAATCTTGATTCCAGCTGGTGTGACTTAAATTTACAAATTCAAAATGGTACTATTGAATTCCCTGGCAGTCCAGTGGTTAAGAGTCTGTGCTTCTAATGCAGGGGACATGGGTTCAATCCTTGGCTGGGGAACTAAGATCCCACATACTTACTGTGAAATGCAGCCAAAAAACAAAACAAAATGGCACTACTAAGTCTTTTTCATTAACATAGATGGACTTTATTGTTACTTTTAATCAGAGAAGAAATCCCTGCTCATGGAAAAAAGACTCAGTGTAAAAGAACATGTGTTGTCTCTTCTTTGTGGCTCCTCCCCCAATTTCCACTCCCCAGAAATCACTCCCTGCCTCCACCCTCACTGATTTTTATGTGTTGTCCAGTTTTCTATGCATATGTACATGTATTATTCAAATAGGATCAACTATAATTGTTATTATGCATCTTTCCTATGCCACATTTAGCCTTTTACTCTGGACTCATTTCCATATCAACTCATTTGGTTTCACTCCATAAAAAAGAAAAAAAGAGTATACATAGTGTTTTATCAGATTGCTGCACCATAATTTATTTAATCACATCTTTCTGGATGGAGGCAAAGCCTTGGCAAAGTATAACAGAAGCTTGGATGCCTTTGGGTGCTGGGGAGGGCTTCAGGGAGGAGGTGACATTTGATAGCCGGTTTTGAAGAGTGTGCTGGCGTTTGTGAGTTGAACTGCCATTGTTCATGCCAGCAGTGTGGAGGGAGGTCACGTAGGATGAGAAGAGGAATCAGGGGGACTCAGCAGATTCAGGAAGGAACGAGAGCAAGAGCTCATGCCCCTTTCTTCCTGGAAGGACTGGCCTAGAGAGCAAGTCCTGCAGTTGGAGACAGGGCCAGAGCCTCTGTGTTTGAAGGCAAGTGTCAGGAAGGCTCAGGAGACGTGAGCATGGTGAGCCGCAGGGGTGCGAGGAGACAAGAGGATGTGCAAGGGACCAGATGTTTGAGCCAAGGAGCCCAGTGTGGCAGCTGAAAAAGAGAAGAAAAGGAAAAAACCCACTCGGCTTGCTGGGAACCCCAGTTATTGCTCTGGAAATGCAAGGCTCCAACGCCCGGTGACATGTCAACTCCTGAAGGAAACCCGGGTTGGCAGGCCCCATTTTTTAAGCAGAGAGCCTGACTGCCAGATCGAATTTGGATTGAGTGGCTGGCATTCCTCGAGCCTTGCTTAATAAGATTGAAAGAAAAGAAATGTTACTTTTCATCACACAAGACAACAAAGAGAAACGGGGAAACGAAAATATTATTTCGTTTGAACAAATTACAGGGCGACTCTCTGGGGCGCTTTCAGGGAGTTAGATGAGGAAAAGCACTTAAATATCATTCCATCAAACTAAATTTTTAACTACAATTTTTTTACAGATAAAATGTGTTGGGAGGATTCAAAGAAGATTAGAGCTCACCTAAGAAACAGTATTCAAATTTTACCAGCTAATGGAGGCCCAGCAAAAACTGTTAATGCCTATAACTTCCCTCCAAGGGAAGAGATTTCAGTATTCTTATAAAAAAACACATTGAGCTGATTTCATTTCTGTGTCTCTGCAGACTTCGTTCGTGTAATTTCAGTAAGTGTTATAAATGTT
Source organism: Aepyceros melampus (assembly GCA_006408695.1). Lineage (NCBI taxonomy): Eukaryota > Metazoa > Chordata > Mammalia > Artiodactyla > Bovidae > Aepyceros > Aepyceros melampus. Next base: position 123,258 of record SJXQ01011889.1, read on the forward strand.
ATTTTAAGTATTATAATGATAATCCCTACTGACAATGGGGCTGCGCATCTTAACCTCCATTCCTCAGGTAATGTTTACCTCGGATAGCACATAATTGTTTGCTTTTTTCACAGTAAAGTCTCTGCTCCCAACTGCTTAATCAGCCATGGAAAAAAGAGGAGACTTTAGAAATGTTTAATGTTCTCTGATTACATGGGAGTAATGGGTAAACCCACATCAGCAAGGCTGGAGGAACAGATAGCCTGTCTTCCCCCTAGGCTTTGTTTTGTTTTGTGTTCCGAGGCGGGGATGAAGATGTGTTTGTTTTTTGCCCATGGTTCTTAAGGGGGACTGTGGTGGGCTGTGGCAACTGTGAGACTCATTTATTGTTATAAATATCACGGCCGGGGTGTAGCTCTGCTCAGTTTATAAACTCCTGGGCCCTGCCTCCGTGCGTGCGTGGGACTTGGCCAGGCCTCAGGCCCTCCTCCTGGCAGGTCCCCTGGACTCCTGTATTCCGGTCACAGTCCAAGCATCCACGCTTTCAGGATCCAGAGCGTCCCGTAGGCTGAGTACCGTCTTCGCTGCCAGCTCGGTAGAAGCAAGATTTTATTAGGCTTTATGAAAGTGAAACTTTTCTATCCTTGAATGCAGAACCTCAGGGGCTTTCTCAGGGCACAGTATAACATTTGCTTCTCCAGCTTCTTAAATATCTGAATCCAAATGTGATCAGGAATTAAGATGGAGCAGGGAACGTTGGTATTCACGGCAGGGTGGAAGAATGTTTGCTTCTACCCGTCTGGAATGGTTAGAGCCCTACCTTTCTTTATCTCTGGCTATCTGGAAGTTCCTCTTTGAGCTGACTCACAGCCATGTATTCTCTGATTCCTTCAATAAACTTCTACTGAGAGACTGCTTTGCTCCAAGCATTGTGCTGGGCTCTGGTGAGTGAAAAAATGTGTCTGCATATTCATGAAGCTTACTGTCTGCATAGGCGTGCTTCTCAGGTGGCTCCATGGTAAAGAATCTGCCTGCCAATCAGAAGATGTGGGTTCGATCCCTGGGTGGGGAAGATCTGGAGAAGGAAATGGCAACCCACTCCAGTATTCCTGCCTGGGGAATCCCATGGACAGAGGAGCCTGGTGGGCTATAGTCTAAAGGGTGGCAAAAGTCAGACACAACTTAGCAACAAAGCAACAACTATCTGGATGAGAAAGCCGAGACAGAACAGACAAGCAAGTCAGTATATAATCACGATTGGAGAGATGTGTCGTTAGTGCAGGGGAGGAGAAGACTGAGGGGGATGCCAGTCACGCTGGGATTTAATGGATGAGAAGGGGCCAGTCCGGTGAAGAGGCTGGGCCAAGAACACAAGCTGGAGATGCTTCGACATCTTCCAGGCCCTGACACTTGCCATGTGGGCTTGGAGGGTGGTGGGGGATCAAGACTGTGGCTCTAACGAATGAGAGGCTGGGCAGTGTGGGGCAAGAACAGGAACTTTATCCTCCGCAGTAAGGAACCTGTGCAGGGCTTGAAGTCACAAATGACATTTTCCCATTTGAACGTTGTTAAAATAAAAGATGGCTCTGGCTGCTGGATGGAGATGAGATCACCAGGGAGACAAGTGGACGCTCAGGGTCTGGTGGGTGGTCCCTGCTGTTGTCCTGGCTAGAGAAGATGGCCACGGTGGTAGCGAGGGGGCAGGATGAAGGGGCTGATTCAAGACACACTTTGAAAGGTAGCTGGATACACCCGCTGGTAAAGTGCATGCCTGGCAGGAATTGGTGATGAGCACGGATGGCTCTATGCCGCTGAGTTCCTACAGCTGGTCAGCCTCTGCCTGTGACCCCCGTGTCCTCCCATGGTGGGGCTTCTCTCAATTCCCAGGGCTGACCCCCAGGGTGTTCGTCGTCTCAGTGCACAGTTTGGAACCGTTCATGGCAGTCCCCCCAGGAAGGACAGGGCGGGGCCTCTGGGATTCCAGCCTCCCTGCCCCCATGCTACTCCTTCTCCGGCCTCGATTTCCCCAGCTCCTCTCAGTGTGCCCGACCCTTCCTTCCCCTCCCCCACGCCCACCGACAGCCCTTCCTCCAGCCACCACTCCGGAGATCCCCGAGGTCTGCAGGATAATTGAGCTCGAGCCTTTAGTTAAAGACCAGGGCCAGTAGGTAGCTGATTTCCTGTCCTCGGGGTGGACGCTTGACAAGTTCCCATGATGGGGGCTGAGGAGGGAAGGGAAGGAGGTGGAGTGACTGATAATTAAGGCAACCTGCGGGCCGCAGTCTGGTCCAGTGGCCCAAGAGGGGTCTTCCCCCTGGGGGCCCACTCAGGGAGCAAGTGTGCGCTTCTAGAAGGTGGACAGGCTTTCTGCTGATGCCAGAGGTAGGGCAGTGGGTGGGAGGAGGGGCAGGGATTAATTGCTTGGACAGGATATTCCCAGTGCCCAGCTTGGGGTTGAATTAACTTCCAAGAAAACATCTACTCTCCGGCCCTTTCCCTTGGAGAGGCAACAACTGGTTGAATCCATCCATCTGTGTCTCTCCCACTCTCTACATCCTCGGGAACCATGGTGGAATCTAAACAAATGTTGCCAAAATCAAGGTGGACCCTCTCCCAGGTGGGCTGGGGAGCAGAGGATGAGGTGAAAATCAATGCTTTTGTTTCCCTGAAACACACACACACACACACCCGACACATACATACAGACACTTCCATCCCAACCAAAACCAGATGAATATTTTAACACCCGAGCATTTTGTGCAAGCCAGGAGCACACTGCACTCCTGGCAAGGCCAGAGAATGACCTGAAAACCTGAATATTTCAGGGAACAAAAGGTCCTCGGGTCTGCTTTCCTGAGAAGGGCCTCGATCCAGGGTTGTTTGAAGGCCGCGTGGTTCGGGACGCGGGAGGCAGCTGGAGGGGTTTTGGCTGTTTCTCCTCCCCATCCAGGGCCGCTAGCTGTGGGAGCCCCTGCCCTGCTGCCTGGCACCAGGCAGCCGCGTGGAGCCATGAGCCCCCCCACCTTGCCCTGCCTGCCCCCCCAGCCGCGAGCCAGGCGGAGAGGAGCAAGGAAGCTGGAGGGAGGGCAGGCGAGAGGCACAGGGGGCTGGGAGATGGAGAAACAAACTCTATTTTCTGCTTGTCTGTGGCGGGAGGGCTCCCGCGGCCCTCGGGCTCGCAGAGTGAAGCAATTTCAGACAAGGATGAGTGTCTGTTTTTCCCTGGAGCGGAGACGAAAAACCCCGAAAGCCCTCGGTTTCTCTTCCCTTAATATCCTGTTCTGGAAAGTGCCGTAGGAGGAGGTGGAGGAAATGAAGAAGAGGCTTCACGAATGCAAGAGGCCCTTCCCCAGCTCAGACAGCAAGATGGGGCAGCCTGGCTGGGGCTGGAGAGAGGCCTCCTCCAGGGGAGGAGAGGGGCTTGTGGTTGAGGGGGTTGGGGGTCCCAGGCAGGCGGCCACTTGCAGAGAGAGATTCAGATTCCCGTCCCGTCCCAGGGGCTGTTTGTGGGACTGCTGCCTCCTGGGTGGCTTCACAGGCTGTGGACAATGGCGTGCCCGGCTCCCTGCCTGGAGAGGTGGGGGTGTGGGAATTCTGTTGCTTTGGCTCTGTAGTTCCTGCCCTCCCAGAGCTCCTAATGTTGCCGCTGTTCCTCCCAATGCCCGCACTGGGACCCCATCCCTGCCACGGTCTGTGCCAGGCCCGTGTCCCAGCCAAGCAGGTAGAGACCTTGACTGTGATCTGAGTGCAGTTTCAGGACCAGCCCTGGTCCGAGGTGGCTGGGAGCTGGGTCTCTCCCGGCAAATAGAAACTGGAGACCTTATGCCTTAGAGGGGCCACTCTCGCCCACCATGGGGGAAGGACAAAGAGAACTGCTCCTACAGCAGGGCTGTCATCAGGGCACAGAAGAAACCCCTTCCCTAACGAGGACAGCTGGGGACTGCCGGGGGCTGCTGACAAGACTTTCAGCCACGCTCCTCAGTCACCTCTGGGCCTTGGACCCCTGTTCTTAGCTGCTGCAGGATCTGCCGGGCGTGGGACTGCCCTACCACTGCCTTGCCAACACTGCCCCCCACTTCCCTTGGGTCTCGGCACAGCTCACATGGGGTACCAGCCCTCCCTTTCTGTTTCTGGAGATGCTGGCCTCTAGGGGCCTTGGCCTCTGTATAGCCAGATGGTTGAGAACATGGCCTCTGCCTGGGTTTGCACCTCTGTTTTGCTCCCTACCTGCCAGCCGGGTGACTGTGGGCAAGTTGTGGAAGCTCCGTGGGGTAAGATAGAGGTGATGGTGGTTCCGCCCCTTTCACGTGGTCCTGAGAATTCAACAAGCTTAGAACTGTGTGACACCCAGTGGTGATGAGTGGATAAAGATCTGATGTTATGCCTGCTGTGGTTACAGGTCATCCCCATTCCTGGAGACGGCTCAGAGCGCCCCTCTGGCAGAGAGCCTTCTCAGCTGGCCTGCTCCCAGGTCTGACTGTCTGCCTGGGTGGTTTGGGACTCAGTCCCTTATTGCTTCTCTGTCTACCGTGTGGTCTCCAGGGGGTGTTGAGTAGAACTGGTTTTCTGATGGGCTGGTGGCCAGTTTACTGAGGGCTGACCATGGGTTAGGGGTTGCTATGGGCCAAGTCCCTTAAGCAGAAGCTTGAAGTTTATGACACTGTGCCCACCCTAATGAGTGAAAGTGAAAGTCGCTCAGTCGTGTCCAGCTCTTTGCGACCCCATGGACTATAGTCTATGGAATTCTCTAGGCCAGAATACTGCAGTTGGGTAGCCTTTCCCTTCTCCAGGGGATCTTCCTAACCCAGGGACTGAACCCAGGTCTCCCGCATTGCAGGAGGACTCTTTACTAGCTGAGCCACAAGGGAAGCCCACTCTCATGTCCAGGATAAAACAATAAATAAAATAATAAAGGGTCCCCTGTGTCTAATATTAAATGGACGTGGTTCCCCCAGGGCCCAGGGTGACTGGCAGTGCCCAGCCCAGCCCAGCTTGTGCTCTTGCCTGTGTGTCCCTGGCCCCCACGGTGAGCCCACCCAGAACCTTAGATGGCAGCAGTTCCCCCTTGCCCGCTGGTCAGTGCATGTGCACAGGTGCCACATCCTGCCCCACGTTCCCACAGCGCCTGTCTTGCTACATAGTAGGTGCTCGGCGTAGGCCACAGGGAATCTGATGAGGGCCAAGGGAGGGTTGGCTGGTTCTGACAGTTTCCGTCAGAGAGCAAAGGTGATTTCTTGTTCGATGGCTGGGTGTGGAATTTGAAAAGCCAGATGAGTAGGAGGAGAATACTGGTCTCTGAAATAGTGCCCCCTCCTTTTTCTCTCCTGGGAGTTGGGGCTACCACCTGGGGTGATGGTCCAACGGACAGGAGAGAGCCAGGGGCCCCAGCCCAAGACTGAGCTGCGGGAGGAGGCCCAGCACTCTCGGGCCTCACTTGGCTTCTCTGGTCTGATGATGCGGGGTGCTGGCCCAGGCCTTCCCCGGGCCCTGCCTCCCAGAGCCTCGACCCTACCAGTAGCATCTGGATCACCTAGGAATGTTCTAGAAACACACATCCCAGGCCTTACCCCAGCCCTACTGAACCGGAACCTGCATTTTTAAGAGCCCCTGGCAATTCACATACTTACCAAGTTTGAGAAGCTCAGGCCTTAGAAGACAGTTTATGCAGGGCCAACACCAAGGAAGGATGGTGCCGTTGCTAAAAGCACGCCTGCCTGGCTCCCCAGACTAGCTCCCTGGTGCTGGCAGGGCACCTGGCGGGGAGAGCCTCTCTTGGCTTCGGTATCCTCCTGAATAAAGCAGGGATCATACTAATAGTTGGGCCTTTCTGCCTGGGCTGCAGAACACGGATCCCATGTAATAACATAGAACATGGGTTTGGTTCTTTAGCACACAGCCCAGGCATAGTGGGGCACTGGATAAATGCAATGTTAGCTGCCTTTAAGAATGAGAGAGAGAAGGGGGCTGCGGTGACTGGAAGGATAAAACACTATGATTTGTGACGCTACTCTTGCACTGGGCTTGTTTAGTGGAGCTTAACTCAGGAGCTAAATACCAGCTAGGACTCCCTATAGAATTATTACATGGAGTAGCAGGGAAAGGGGAAGCCAGAGTTAATGCTTGTGATAGCAATTTTTTTTAATTTGAAAAAAAAAAGGTGTTAAAAGCAAGTAAAACCCCTAGTGATCGCAAATGAATTGCCTAAGTTCTCTGAGCAGATCCACTTTCCTGAGTGATGGCTGTGTTTGTGGGAATGGGTGGCTTTTCCTTTCCTAAGGCGGGAGCAGTGGGGGCCGGTGATGACTCCTGGCTGGGACTTCCGCTCCACGTTGGGGGAGCCATGCCCATGACCGGTGGGGCGGAGGCGCTCTGTGGGCAGGGCTGGGCCTCTGGGCCTCCTGGCAGCTTAAATGCCTCCGATTAGCAAGTCGGGCGGGAAGAGGTGCTAAAAAGAATCCTTCCCGCCTCCTCCGCTGGCATGTTTTGAAGGGAGTTCAGTTATGAGACTATTAAAATGTTATTTTGATAATTAAGCCCACAGCTGTTCTGAGGGCGGCGGGGGCAGGCGGCGCGAGGCGGCAGAAGGCACTGTGCTCTCACAGGCTCGGAGAGAGACGGAGAGAGAAAGAGGGAGCTGGGCGGGAGCACCGTGGAGGGAAAATGGACTCAGAGATGACTGCAGGGCTGTGGCTGGCCCCTCAACCTGTCTTGAGCTTGTCCCTGGGTGCTCTGATGGGACAGCGCTCCAGGAGGCCCCATGCATGGGGCAGGGTGAGCAGCCCCCAGGTGGGATGCCTACCAGGTTTCAGCACAGACTGTCAGGGAAGGAGCCCACAGGGATGCCTAGATAAGTGCATCTCAGAGAGAGTTTCCAAGACCAGCAGCGTCCACATCACCTGGAAATTTTCTAGAAATGCAGGACCTTGGCCCCACCCAGACCTACTGAACTGGAAACTCTAGGGTGAAGACAAGCAATCTGTGTTCTAATGGATCCTCCAGCTGATTCCAGTGCTTTCTGAAGTTATAGAACCACTGTCCTTCAAGGTCACCTGGCAAGTAGTGCTCAGCTTGCAAATGAAACCTTGTAGATTGGTGAGGCGTGGCTTATAAGGTGTGAGTGAGGGTGTGGGGGGATAGAGGGCACGCAGGCATCCCAGACCCAGTGCTGTTCCTTTGTTGTACTGAGTGACACAGAGAAGTCCAGAGAGGGGAAGGGCCTGGTGTAGGGCTACACTGCAAGTCAGAGCAAAACTGGAATTAGTAAACAGCCAGGCTTCCCGGGTAGCTCAGACTGTAAAGAATCAGCCAGCAATGTGGGAGACCCAAGTTCAGTCCCTGGGTTGGGAAGATCCCATGGAGGAGGGCATGGCAACCCACTCCAGTACTCTTGCCTGGAGAATCCCCTGGACAGAGGAACCTGGTGGGCTACAGTCCATGGGGTTGCAAAGAGCCGGACACGACTGAGCGACTAACAGTGCTCTCTTGATTTCAGAGAGTCAGAAATCTGAACGTTAGACTTTCAGATTAGCCTGTCTGCTAGACTGTCTCTCTGAAAGCTGAGGGCAGGGCTCGGAGAGAAAAGTTTTCAGTTGGAATTATGAGTAAGCTAAGGGGGTGCCCAAGGGTTATCATCCCAGAGTACCTTTACCAGTCTGGAGTCTCCCAGCATCCACTAGCTGTGTTCTGCTAGGAATTACTGTCAGCACACACATCCGTCTACCCACTCATGCACTCACCCACCCACCCACTCACCCACTCACTACCTGTCCACCATGCAGCCCTTATGCCCCTTCCTTCCCTCCTGCCTTCTGTCATCTCTCATCCTTCACTTCTCACCTTGGCTCCTTGATTTTGGACCTCAGGTTCCAGAAACGCAGCTGAGATCAGTGGCTGTAGCTTTCTTGTGATCCTTGTACTTCCAGATTTCCTGAAAGAGATCCCATCCACCATCCTTCCTGCAGCTTTTCCAGAGTTGTGAAAAGCTCTTAATTCCCTGTATTAAACCTCATCCTGGTATTCCCATCTCTTTCAGAATTTTCCACAGGTTATTGTGATCCACACAGTCAAAGGCTTTGGCATAGCCAATAAAGCAGAAATAGATGTTTTTCTGGAACTCTCTTGCTTTTTCCATGATCCAGCGGATGTTGGCAATTTGATCTCTGGTTCCTCTGCCTTTTCTAAAACCAGCTTGAACATCAGGGAGTTCACGGTTCACGTATTGCTGAAGTCTGGCTTGGAGAATTTTGAGCATTACTTTACTAGCATGTGAGATGAGTGCAATTGTGCGGTAGTTTGAGCATTCTTTGGCATTGCCTTTCTTTGGAATTGGAATGAAAACTGACCTTTTCCAGTCCTGTGGCCACTGCTGAGTTTTCCAGATTTGCTGGCATATTGAGTGTAGCACTTTCACAGCATCATCTTTCAGGATTTGAAACAGC
>SJXQ01011889.1:142567-163793 GCA_006408695.1 Aepyceros melampus
CCTCCCCTACCCGACCCCCCCACCCCCCCAGCCCTTCTCTTCTCTGAGTCACATCGTCTGGAAGGGCCCCTCCCCCTCCAACCAGTGCTGGAGCCTGGCTGACACCGGGGGGCCGGGTGATCTGCGCCCATCCACTCCAGGCCCAGGGTGTGGGGACTGCCCTGACTGGTGACTCAGACTCCTGTGGGTGCTGCTTTGTGAGCAGAAATCTGATGGCCGACGAGCAAGGAGGGAGCCGCTTCGGGCCGTCCTTGGCTGGTAGAGGGGACGTCCCTCTCTGTGTGCCTGCTTAGGGAGCAGGGGCTGTGAATGCCCTCTGGGCTTTGTGCTTGGTGCCAAAGCTGGGGAGCCTGTCTTCTCCTTAGCGATTAGGTCTAGGGGTGAAGGCTGGGGGGTGACTGCTCCTGAGAACGTCTCCACTGCAAATGCAGAGAGGGCTGGTCTTTGTCCATTGACCACTGAGGGGTCTTGTAGAGGCAGAGTTGGGGGGGTTGTGGGGGGATGTGCTTTCTGGTGGGACCACCTTCCTTGTTCTAGTCACCCTTCCCATCCCCTCCTCTCTCTCCCATTCATCCTTCCCCTTTCCTTTTTATTTTCCTATTTCTCTCCCTTTTTTCTCTTTCCCTGTGGACATCTAAAATTGTATTTAATGCCTGACGGGTACTGGCTATTCTGTAGGAATGGGAACTATTCATATTTGGCAAGTGTTTCAACTCCTGCCTCCCCACCGTGTCTGTGGAGCCTGCTGGGTTCGGCGCTACTGAGTGGATCAACTAGAGGCGCTTTACAGTTGACGGTACCAGCAGACTGAGAATCAGGTGGCATCGCCTTGGGCCTGGCCTCCTTGGGTCTAAGGGAGCACAGCCCTTGGGAGGCCTCCCACAAATCTGAACCTGCTTCCTTGGGGAGGAAAGCCCGTCTTCTCATCAAGCATCAAAGCCAAGGGCCAGGCAGAGGAGTCCTGGGCTCCAGCCCTAGTGCCCGGGTTCCATGGTGCTCTGGCTGAAGCTTGTGAAGAAGTTAGTCAGGAGGGTAGAATTTCCAAGCCAGTGGGTTCAGGCTTCTGAAAGTGTCCTGGCTTTCATGGTGAGGAAGTTCCTGTTGGAGAGGGGAAGACCTTAGCCTCTCTGGACCCACACAGTTCCTAGGCATGGGAGATCCGGGCCGTGCATTTCTGCTGAAGTGCACGCTTGCACTGAAAAGGGTTACAAACGGTTCGCCCCGTATGCAGACAATTTTCAGCTAGCTTACAGCAGCTGCGGCGCCGTGCTGATAGATTAAAAGCAGCAACCAGCCCCAGAATGAAGTGTATTAGAACTCCTGCTGGGTCGAGCTGGGGAGAGGCCCACACAGCTGTCATCTAGGCCAAGTTTCCAACCGAAACCTCAAGAACAGGATGGAACTCGGAGAAAAGTTCGCTTTCTAAATGAGGTGGCCGGCTGTTAATCAGGAGAGCTGGGAGGGGGACTGGCGGAATGCTGGGGATTTAGAACAGAGGAGGAGGACGTGATGGGCGGGGGTGTCCCGCCCAGACCAGAAACTTTGTGCAGAACCATAGCTCCTGGGGCCAGGAACACAGAGGCTGCTCAGGTGTGGGCTCAGTGTCCCAACCCTGTCTGTGCCTTGCTCCAGACAGCTGGCTCGGGAGTCGGATGAGTAAGGACATTCAGGGGTTATGTACAAAAGGCCCCAAGAGCTCAGTGCCACCACTCCACGCCCAGGGCTCCCTGGCTAAAGTGACAGGGTGGTTCTTGGGGTTGGAGGCTGCCCCTGTCTTCAGCCAGGAAGCATTTGCTGTCAGGGTCCCCTGGGACCAGTTTCCCCTTTACCATAGCACGGAGGCCTGAAGTTCAGTTCTGAGGCCTTTTAATAGTGAAGGACAGGGAAGCCTGGCGTGCTACAGTCCATGGGGTTGCTAAGAGTTGGACATGACTTAGTGACTGGAAAACAACAGGAGAAGTCGTCTCTTGTGAAGAGAAATGCTCTGGACAGGAGTCTGGCTCTGGCTTCTAACTCAAGGCTGGAGCCGGGTGGGCCACTTAGGGTCCGTCTAGACCACCCCATTATTAGAAAAATTCAGAATCTCAAGGTTAGGAGTCTGTGTGTCATTTCTTTCTTCCTCTTTCTCCTCTTCTTTTTGATATGTTCTTATTTTTGCAAAAAGCAAAATGCTTCCCACTGCAAGGGCCAGGTGAGTCTTCCCTGCAAAGAAAGGAAGGTATCCAACTAAACACTTACTACCATTATGATTATAAATAGGACAGATACAGTTCACAGATACAGATACACAATTCAGTTGCGTTTGTGTATGTGGTACACCCCAGTGAATTCATGCTTTTGATACACATGGACAGCATTCTCATTTGGGCAGGCCATTGGCCGTGTGTATGTGTATCAGGAAAGGTTAGGGGCTTGTGTAAGTATCAGATGCTCTTAATTATTGGGAAAATGCAGACCTTGGTAAAGAGCCTGATGGTAAATACCACTGTGTCACACATCCACTGGGATGGTCCTCTGCTGGGAAGAGGTCTGGTTTCTAAAGCGGCCGTGCTTTCCCTCCACCTGTCAGATGGTGGGGGATGAGCTTGGGTTGTCCAGGGTGTGATCTGAGGCTACTGAGCAGATGTGGTGGTTTCAGGTGTTTGCTTGGATTCCCGAGTTGGTCTTGCTGGTGAGATAGATGAGTCCAGTGGCAGGCCAGGGCAGGCCAGGCGAGGCTGGGGTGCAGGCAAATGCCAATGGATTGATCCTCTGTCATCCACAGGTATGGGTGGGAGTGATGCAGACAGGTTTATGGGCTCAGGACCCAGCTCTGGGAGGCAGATCACTTTGTTTGAGTTTTGACTCTGCCTCTTGCTGCCTGCATGACCTGGACAGGCTGCTTAACCTCCCTTGTCCCTCTTGTGTCCCGTGTCCTCATCAAGAAAATGAGAGTAATGAACATCTCTCTCATAGGGCTTTTGTAGAGGTTAAGTGAGAAAACATGTAAAATGTTGACAACTACAAGTGGTTGTGTAAGTATCCAGTGAATTGTGAGTACTCAATGAATGTGAGCAATTTGGTCAATCCCTCTTTGAAAGTGTAAGTGTTAGTAACTCAGTTGTTTCCGACTCTTTGCGACCCCATGGGGGTGCAGCCCACCCGGCTCCTCTGTCCATGGAATTCTCCATGCAGGGGTACTGGAGTGGGTAGCCATTCCCTTCTGCAGGGGATCTTCCCAACCCAGGGATCAAACCCAGGTCTCCCACATTGCAGGCAGATTCTTTACTGTCTGAGCTACCAGGAAAGTCCAGTTGACAAGAATCCTAGAACCTCAAGTCATCTAATTTGATCCTAGAATCCATTCACAAGTCGCCATTCATGAGCCTCTTCCCCAAATACTCAGCTTTCCTCAAATGCCTCCCTTGGTGGGGAACTCACCCCTGGTTGCCATGACAACCACAGACATCTTCTCTCCAAACTCTGTACATTTTGATAGTTCTTAACCTGATACAAAGACTTTCCTGGCTTCCTTTCCAGTGTGGAAGCCCCAAAAGGGTCAACAGCTGCTACCCACTGGGTGCTTAGCCGTTGCCATGCATTATACATACAGTATCTCATTGATCCTCCTGAGTCCTAAGGACAAGGTGTTATTCGCCTCCATTTTACTGATGAGGAAACAGAGGATCAGAGAGTTGACTTAAGATTACATGGATCTAGTGGGCTGGCTGGAACTGAAATCAGGTCTATCTGATCTCAAAACCTTGTTCTTAACTATCCAATCAATTTTAAAGCCAACCGAGAAGCCTCTGGTCTTTCTTTTGTTGTTTGTTATAGTGGAACTTCTGGATTATATGGTAGTTCTAATTTTAGTTCATGTATATATGACTGTGCCTGGTCTTAGTTGTGGCTTGTGGGATCTAGTTCCCTGATCAGGCATCAGACCTGGGCCCCCTGCATTAGAAGTGCAGAATCTTAGCCACCGGACCACCAGGAAAGTCCTGAGAATTCTCTGGTCTTTTCCTTGCTCCTCCTCTCTCCATCTCAGTCAGCCTACTTCCCCACCATGCTTTTTCCCATCACCTTTTATCTGCATAATTTTAGAAGAGGTGTTGAGCTGTTACTTTTAGCGACATGTTCCAGTCCTCATGGCACCATTAAGCTGGCAGGATAACTTCTGTCTGCAGGAGACAGAAACCACTCACCAATGTTGTATAGTTTCTTAAATTAATAAAAGTAATAATCGGATAAACTGGTTATTATAATTTATCCACATAAAGCAGAGCCATGTGCCTGAATTGTCAGTCGGGCCTCAAACCAGTAGAAAATAGGCAGCAATTACCAGAGGCAGTGAGCAGGGAGGCTGCAATCCCGTGGTCTTCAAATCAGGAGAAATAATGAATGCATCCAGAACACATCCATTTCAGCAAGTGCTGCATGGATTATAAAATTTATTACCAATAAAATTATTCATTTGTGCCCTATACCACACTTAATGCACCTGAAGTGAGAAATTAGAAGTGTGTTTAATTCTGGGGATGGAAGAAAATACAAGTGCAGCAAATTTGCAGTCAGGAGAAAGTTAATGCCTGGCAAAAAGGATTCAATTTAGCTATTGCTATTATGTTGGAGGAGAACAGGTTGGTTTTTCTTTTTTATTATAAAAACATACAGATTCATTTGAACCCCTGGTTTTAGTATTGCGTTCAAAGAATATTTAAATGGAAATTAGGAATTAGGGGGAACAGACATTCACGGTTAATCTGTGCATGCAATCTTTCTCTGTCCGCATCTATAGATATATGCATGTATGCATATATTTTGGAGATAGACATGTGTGTGTGTGTGTGTGTGCTCAATCTTTCAGTTGTGTCTGACTCTTTCTGACCCCATGGACCATAGCCTGCCAGGCTCCTCTGTCCATAGCATTTCCCAGGCAAGAATACTGGAGTGGGTCACCATTTCCTTCTCCAGGAGATCTTCCCAAGCCAGGGAACGAACCCTTGTCTCTTGTATCTCCTGCATTGGCAGGTGGATTCTTTACCACTAGTGCCACCTCGGAAGACCATATATGTATATCCATCTAAAAATATAGATATACGTGTGTGAAGTAAAAGTCGCTCAGTCATGTTGACTCTTTTCGACCCTATGGTTTATACAGCCTGTGGAATTCTCCAGGCCAGAATACTGGAGTGGGTAGCTGTTCCCTTCTCCAGGGGATCTTTCCAACCCAGGGATTGAACCCAGGTCTCCCACAATGCAAGTGTATTCTTTACCATCTGAGACACCAGGGAAGCCCGTCTATGTATTTATCTCCATCCATCCATTCATCTATTTATCCATCCATCTATACACACAGTAATGGAATATACTGATAAATATTTAATCATGAACTGTCTGAAAAAAAAAAAAAAGGAATTCTGTTCGTCAGTTTCTGTGGTGTAAATGCTCCCGCCAACCCGACTTCACTGAACATGGGGTTTGGAAGAGGAGCACATGATCTGCTCTTAGGAGCCAACCTGAGCTGGCTCCAGCACAGCACTGGTTTACATACCTGCCTACACATATCATGGTTTAAAGGGACAAAAGAGAAGTAAAACATATCCATCAGTTTGGGCCCTGAGTATCATCTGTGTGTTTTTCCAAACCATCAGCCTCCTTGGGTGAACTTGCAATATACTTGATGCAAGTAAAAAGCAGCCCTTCTCCCTTAGAAACATGGTGACTTATTTACATTAGGTTCCAAGTGCAAAAGGAGAAAAGGGAGGCAGAAGAGAAGAGGTGGAGGGGGGCAGACTCTGGGCTTGGCCTCCCCTTGCGTCAGCAGCATCATTGGTTTGTCTTCAGCGTGCTCGGTGGACTTGCCTCGATTTTTATCCAGCCATTGTTCTTTTTTACACTGGGTTTGCACACTGTGGCGCGTCTGGGGAATTTCATTAGTTGGAATATACGTGCAAAGAGTTCCGTTCCACTTTCATGAGGTCCCTGGACGGCTTGGACGAGGCCTCCAGGCCCCATGGTAGAGCCGGCACTGCATTCATATTCCTTCCCATCACCACACACATGATAGTGCGGAGCCCAGACCAATCGAAAACTTGACAGTAAGCCTTTTGATTTTGCGGGGAAACCTTCATCACGCTGCGAGAGGGAAGGAATATAGCCCAAACTGGACTTCATACTGTGGCAAGCTTGAAATCCCAGCCCCACCGCAGAGCCGGCTGATTGGAATAGTTGGAAACTGTATCCAGGAATTCGGCTGCAAGAACTTGGCTCACAGCAACTTCTGCCTTTTTGAAAGAAAAATTGTCAACTGGGGAAGCCACTTGGGGCCTGGGTTTAATCTGTCCGGGCAGTAAAGATTCACGGCAGTGATTGGCCAAGTTTTCCTAAAATGTTTAGAGCTTCTGCCTATGCGGGGACCCTGGTGGGGGGAGAAGCAGGCTTGACCCTCCATGTCAGCACTGTCACAACCGTGGCGGTTGTCCCCGGCTACGACCCTATTGCTATTTTGCTAATCGCCAACCTGCTGCTTGTGAGATAGCTGAGTTGGAGGTGCAGACAGAGCCGTCCAGAGTACATGTTCTGCTTGGTACCCCCATCCCAAGGCTGTGATGGGCTGGTATTTTTCTGAGAACAGCTTTCACCCTGACAACTTCACCGTGACATTTAGTGGGGCAAGGGACAAAGAGAGACTGATGTTGAAGCTATGGTCGTTCACTTGTAACTTACAATCAGAGACACTGTCTCTACTCCGGGGGAAGGTCCACGGGTGCCTTGATTTCATCCCTAGGAAGATGGTAGTGTAGGAAGATGGTAGTGAGTGAGAGACCTACTATGAAACACCTGTGAAATTCCAGGGGTTTTGGGGTCGTTGCCCAGGAATGCCCCCTGGTCCTGATACCGGAGACCTCGTTCATGTGCACAAATGCTGGGCCTTGACAAAGGTAAGCGGCTCCAGGAGTCAAGGTCTGCCGTCTGTGGGAAAACGTATCAGTGTCTACCTCTTTTTCTTCCGCAAGGATGTGAAGTCCTAGTCTCTTAGGCAGGACAAGAGGAAGCCCTTGGGAGAGAGGTAAGCTGGTGATGGTGAGATGTGACTGATGAGAGAATGCCTGCAGACAGAACCTAATGACGAGGTGGGCTGGGGCCTCTCTGGAAGGCCAGGGGAGTCTCCACCATCTGACCTGGGCCGACGTGCATGCTCCTCTTGCCTCATCACCAAGGAAGGCCTTCTTTATTTTTGTTTCCCATGCTCTGTTCCCATTCCCTGGTCCCCGAACTCCGAAACTCCTTCCCCGACTGGCCTCGCTTTTCCAGGTGCCCTGACACAAAGAGTACCAAGTAGGGCAGTGCAAAGCAGGAAGTGGGAGTGTCCCAGGTGGAGTCCTTTGGTGTGATGAGGCTGTAGGGCAGGTCACAGACCTCTCTGGCCTGGGCCTCAGTTTCCTCATCCATGCGATGGGCAGCACCCCCACCCCAGACACGCAACTGCCTCCCAGGGTGGCTGCAAGCGGCCGAAGGATGATGGAAAGTGGAAAAGGTGCTTAGTCCTCCAGAATTATCCATCCTGTGGGCGGCCTGGGCTGGGAGTGGGTTCTTCAGGCTCCCAAGGAGCTCAGGACTTGTCCCCTCCTTGGACAGCCCATGCCCCCAAGACCCACTTTCCAAGTGGTCACGACAGCCACTGCTAAGCCTCACCAAGTGGGTCCCCCTTCCTCACTCCCGGGTACACCTTGGTGCCTCCTGATGCCAAGATGATTCAGGGAGGAGCGGGAACCTAGTAATTTCTCAGCTGGAGAGCGTTGTAAAAATAAATGTCTTCTTGGAGGTTGAAAGGTTGTCAAATACACACTGAGCCTAATTGGGTCCTCAAAATGTGCAGTTCCTGCTGGTTTTCATGGAAGATGTGGATGTGGGATGGTGTGTGCGTGTGTGTGTGAATCCACAGGCAGATTTAGGCAAGTGATAGCTTTTGTGATGTGTAGATATACGTGTGTGCCCGAGTCTGATAGATCCACTGTTGAGCAAAGGAATGCTGTCCCCTCCACCTTGGGAAGTGTTCCTGGGCACCATCTGAGCCCACTCCTCTCTTCCGGGATCAGCCAAGTCGGGAAGGGACCCCAGAGTGAGACCAGCCTGGTGCAATGACCGTGAACCTGAGTGTGCCATGAGACTTTCTCCCCTCACTGAGTGAACACACAACACTAGTTAATACTTCTCGGGTGCCCGTGAACCAGGCGCAGTTTCAATGCTGTACACACGTTAACTCATTCCAGTTGTGAGGATCAAGTGCAGTGCAGCTGTGGGCTTTGTCTCCCTGAGGTCCATCCAAGAGCCCAGATTCTAAACACTCAAGTTCCGAGTGGGCCGCAGGCCTCGCAATTGATTTCAGGAACAGTTCTTGCTTCCCACTTACGGAAGGCAAACTGACATCAGAGCCCCCTCGCGCTGCAAAGTGACGCTGTGTGACTCTGGTCCTAGCTGACCCATTCCCTTTCTCTGTGACCAGACGCACACCACATCCTCTCTGGGACGACTTCCCATTTGATTATTGACCCCTCTACTGCTTTGGGCTTCCCAGATCTGGGGACCTTCTCTCAAATTTAGCATCCAGCCCTTGACTTAGCTCATGGTAGGGTGGCCCTGTCTGGGTGGTCATGAAGAGCTGATGCTCAGGGAAGCTTCGGGGTGGCACCTCCTTCCTTCTGGCCCTTCTCTGGAACTCCTGCTTGTGGCCTCCATTCATCTGGTGGTTGGAGAGGAGGCCCCTGACTCCCGTATGTCCCTTCTGGGACATTAGGCCCCGCATCTTGGCGAATCCAGTGTCTTTGGAAGGACTGGGTGCCCCCTGCACCACCACAGTGCCTTATAGCTCCCCTGGCCCTGAAAGAGAGATGCCCCCCGCCGCCCCCACTGCCTTGAGGTTGATGGACATCTCATTCCATCCTCTGCCCCAGCCTCTGGCCATGCCGCCCTTTGACATCCTGGCTTGTGTCCCCACTGCCAGACAATGGTGTCAGGGCCCTCTCTGCCCAGCCCTGGGATTCCCCGCAGCCCACCGACCTCTCTACCATCTCCGATTGTTTGCGCAGCTAAGACAGCCAACCCGGGGAGGAGGAGCAGGCGCTGGGCTGCAGCGTCTGGCCGGCTCCTCCTGCCAGGCGCTCATTTGTATGCAGAAGGGATTAGGCGGAATTTACCGTGGCCTCGCCCTGGGGACTGCTCGCGCCCTAGGAAGACTCTCCGAAGGCGGTGTGCAGTTGGTAAGATTAGAACAGGCCCTTCTGCCGCCGTGCACGCCCTGGTCACTCTCCAGGCCGCCAACATCGAAATCATTTTCATTTATAACCTTTTTGATCATCCAGCCTCAAAGAGGGCCCGCCTTGTGTGACAGCGGGCACCAAAATGGCCCAATTATTTGGAAGAGGAGGGAGCCGCTGCAAACAGTCAGATGTGAGAGACAGGGCACTTGATCTGGGCTCATGGCTTTTTTCCTGCCTTCTCCCACCAATATTTTTACAGCTGTTGACATATATTGAGTTACATGTGCCTGGCCTAGATCCCCGAGGTACTGTTTCAAAGATCTGTTCACCATAAACTGTGCTGTTCCCAAGTAAATGACTGACTTCAAGAAAGCACAGTAGTTTAAATGTTACTATAAATACAGGAGCTAAGACATTTTAATTATAATTTTTGAGTTACACAGTGTTCTGTAAGTACACCAGGCATTTACAAAAGAATTTGTGTGGAACTCCAAGACTGTGCTCTCTTGTGGATAAAGAAGTAACTGCAGGTGGTTAATTCTGCAGCCTGGTGACCAGACTTGTTTACTTATGTCCAGGAGCCGGGGAGGGAGGCTGGAGTCCTTGAAAATCTCAGTTTGGGATGTTGGAGTCAATTGCACATGTAGTTATTGAACCCCTCTGTGTGCAGAGTGCAGAGTTGAGGGCCGTGGGTGCCTTGGAGTTGATGGGGCAAAATCTCCCCTCTCCTATTTATGATCCCTTGGAAGAGGACAGCCAACACATCAGTTGAGAGAGATGCTAGGAGAGAAAGATGTGTGTGGGGTGCTGAGAAGGAGCATCTGAGTCTGTCCTGGAGAAGAGAAGGGCTTTGGAGAAGAGGTGCCACTTCTGCTGTGTCTTGAAGAGTGAGAAGAGCCACAGGGAATATTTATTTTATTTTTTTGGAGGTTTTTTTTTTAATTAATTTTAATTGGAGGCTAATTACTTTATAGTATTTAGTGGTTTTTGCCATACATTGACATGAATCAGCCATGGGTGTACATGTGTTCCCCATCCTGAGCCTCCCTCCCCATCCTCTCCCTCAGGGTCATCCCAGTGCACC
This sequence comes from Aepyceros melampus, assembly GCA_006408695.1. Taxonomy (NCBI): domain Eukaryota; kingdom Metazoa; phylum Chordata; class Mammalia; order Artiodactyla; family Bovidae; genus Aepyceros; species Aepyceros melampus. The sequence goes on from SJXQ01011889.1 coordinate 152,894, forward strand.
AGCCCTGAGCACCCCACAGGGAATATTTAGAAATGAGCAAACCTCCATCAGTCTTCAGTGTGAATATTCTGAGCAAGGTGGACCGGCTGCTCCACCCTTGTGCATGGCTTGCTTTCTCCTGAATGCCCTCTAAGTCCCCTGCCCCCCACAACTAGAAAGCTTCCAGGGGCAGGGAGATGCCAACGGCCTGGTGGGCTTGAAAACTCAGCCCTTAGGTGGGTTGGGTGAAGATAATTCCTGCATGAGATGAGAGGGAAGCCAGCCTGTGGCTCTCAGGTTGTTGAAGTTTGGATGGGAGCAGTCTTGGGGTCATCTCCTTGTTTATTTTCTTGTGATGAGGCATCAGGTTAAAGGAAGGAAGCAGTCTTGGTGCATGACTGGTGTCCATCTGCCATCCACCTCCCATTCCATCCACCCATTCATCTGTTTCTCCATCATCCATCCATCCACCCACCATCTATCTGCTGCTGCTGCTGCTAAGTCGCTTCAGTCGTGTCTGACTCTGTGCTACCCCATGGACTGCAGCCCACCAGGCTCCTCTGTCCATGGGATTTTCCAGGCAAGAGTACTGGAGTGGGCTGCCATTGCCTTCTCCGCACCATCTATCTATCTATTTACCTGTACATTTATCTATCCATCAAGTTACTCAGCTTCCATCTATCGTCCACTCGTATGTCTGTCTGTCTACCTACTATCCAGTTAACTATTCATCTGTCCATCCACCATCTATCCATCCACATATCCATTTGTAATCTATGAGATGTTATAGTGTAGAAGTTAAAAGTGGACTTCCCTGGTGGCTCAGACGGTAAAGCGTCTGTCTACAATGCGGGAGACCCAGGTTTGATCCCTGGGTTGGGAAGATCCCCTGGAGAAGGAAATGGCAATCCACCCCAGGACTATTGCCTGGAAAATCCATGGACAGAGGAGCCTGGTAGGCTACAGTCCATGGGGTCACAAAGAGCCGGACACGACTGAGCGACTTCACTTCAGGAGTTAAAAGTAGGGTTTCTCTTAAATTCAAATCCTACAGCTATCACTTGTTAGCATTACGTCCTTGGGCGAGCTACTCAACCTGTGAGTTAATCCTTTTCATCTGTGAAGTGGGGGAAGATAAATGATAGTAAAAGCACATTGCTAAAATTAAATGAGATAGTACATGCAAAATGCTTGGCCTGGGACCTGGAAAACAGGAAGAACTCAGTAAATGCAGGTTTTGCTCACTGAGCAACACTTGTGAGTCTGATTCTGCCTGAACTCCTTAAGAGCTCCCGGCATAGGCTGGAGAGTTTCCTCCTGGGAATAAGAGGCTTCTGCCTCATAGCAAGGCCTGGGATTCCAGCAAGAGGGGCCTGTGATGTGGGCAGTAAAGACTATTATGAAATGGCCAGTGTATTTTGTTTTTGTTGGTATTTTTAGGGGAAATTCTTGTCTCATATATCTGCCTCTGCCCTGTTTTTAATGTAAGCATGTTTGCCCTCTGTCCATAAGGTCTCTTATAATTTTTTAAACAATTAAATATGAAAGAAACATGAAAACACCAAATAAAACTCTCATTGAAGTATCTAAGATCCCAATTACCATCTTGCTATGCTGTGCTAAGTCACTTCAGTCGTATTCAATTCTTTGTGACCCCCGTGGACTGGAGACTGTCAGGCTCCTCTGTCCATGGGATTCTCCAGGCAAGAATACTGGAGTGGGTTGCCATGCCCTCCTCCAGGGGATCTTCCCAACCCAGGGATGGAACCCCCGTCTCTATGTCTCTTGTATTGGCAGATGGGTTCTTTACCATCAGTGCCACCTGGAAGCTCTTACAGAGACAGCAATAAAAAAGAGAAGAGCTCATTGTTTTGAGGGCGGACCTGGAAGCCCAGAACAGGAATGAGCACTGGAGGTGGGGACCAGTCACTGGAGGATTTGGGGGTCCTCCCTGCCTCCAGATGGGATGGAGGCATCACTTTCCTGTTGCTGGTTTGGTTCATGACCTTGGTTCAGTCCCATTACTTTTGGGGAGTTCAGAGTCCTGACAGATGAGGAATCTCTCTCACTTCATTTTGTCAGCATCACTCAGAAAAAAAATTAATAATAATGGAAGCATTTTGTAATCTGGGGAGCCCTGTACCAGTGAATGACAATATTTTATGAAAAAACTTAACACTCTCAGCTGATCTACTAAGAGGGATTGTGGTTAGCATCTAAGATGGTAATGCTGTAATGCTTGATAATTGTTTATATTTGTAATACTGATCATATCGAAACTGTATCAAGACTCAGTATTGTGCCAGACACCGAGGTACCACATCCAACCCTTACAACACCCCCATGAGGCAAGCTAAGTGTTGTTGTTACCATCATCTTCCAGGGTGGGGCCCGGATTTAACCCAGTTTCTCTGTCTTCAGAGCCAGTGCCCTTTCTGTTGGGTCTTAATGCTTCCTAAAGCACATTTGTTGGTTTGTTTGTTTTTAATTAATTTTTGATCTCGTAACAATCCCAGGAAGAAGATGGGACCACTATTTTCTGCCCATTTTATAGCTTGGAATAGACCTGGCATCCCAGGTTAAACCACTCTGTTCTCGTCTCCTCCATATACACTGGTTTCCAGGACTGAGCACGTCCCGGAATGATTGGGGAAGCGGGCTTCTCCTGCATCCTTCTCCCCTCTGGGAGGGGCCTCAGGGAACCCTTGGGGGGCACCGTGGGTTTCTGTTTGCCTGCTGGCCTCTCGGCCCCGTGTGAGAGCCTGCCAGGCGCCTTCCGTCACCTGGGACGTCGATTGCAGCTTTTGCGTCTTGCTTCCTGCCCTTCCAGAATGACATACTTGCACTTGTCCCTTTGGTTTTTAGCCAGAAAGCTGAAAGTGTGTCTTCTCAAATGCAGACTGACGTGCTTCTTTTATAAATTCTTGGGCATTACTATTGATTTTTGGCTGAGGATTTCGAAATCCTATCTCTAGGACTCAGAGATTTCCCTGCTGCAGTAATAATGCATTGTCATTCTTAATATCTCCAATCTCTGACACAATATTCATATCAAGCTGCCGAGGAGTGGCGTCAGCACCGCCTCGGGGTTGGCGCCGGGCCCGGCGGGGCTGGCTGCGGGGGCCGCCCCGTCCCCCAGATTGACTGCCCACCAGGAAACCGCACCTGGCTCACCCCTCTGAAGGCGCCTGAGACTGTGTCCTGGGGGCACCGAGGGAGTGAGTGGTTGAATTCTGCCTCCTTCATTCCTCAGCTTTCTCTGATGCCCAGAGAGGGGCAGGACCTGGCCCAAGGTCACACAGGGCATTAGTCGGGGGGCGGGGCGGGCTGGAACCCCAGGCTCCTTTTCCCTCTTAGCATCTGATAGTTCAAGTGTCCTGAAAGCAAATGCCACAGCTGGTGTGAGAGATAGTGGGGGCTCCCGTGACCCCGCAGAGAGTCCGACCTTGCTGTTGTTGTCCAGGGAAATTGTATCTTGTGGAACCCAGATGTCCCGAGTTTTCAAGAGAAACCAATACTCGAGATTTTCATAATATTTTCAAACATTTCTTGTTTTTTTTTTTAAATGTTGGCAACTAATTACAAAAATCTCCCGAATAATATGACCCTTGAAAGAGAATAGAGCCACTGCTGTGGGCTGAGGGTGATACTGACCACGCCTTGTGCCCTGACCAAAGCTAGAGGCCACTTTGTCCATCCACCTGCCTCAGCACCTCCCTTCCAGCTGCCCCAGAATCAGGGGTCCGCTTGCCTGTCTTCAAGCAACCCCCCCAACCCGGCCCTGGCCCCCGTGAGCTTCTCACGCTCCGGAGGGTCTCCTCACCCTGACAGTGGAGAAAGTGTCGGCCTTTCCTAACCTATTCTGCTGTCTGGATTCCAGCTCAGGTGTGCGCTGTGTGTTTTTAAGTGTGTGCAGGCCTGACCCCAACCCTCAGGCCTGACTGTCCTTTGTCCTTGTGCTGCTAAGAAGACAGAGCTACCAGCTCGGCCTGTAGGACTTGCCGGCGAGTCGCTGAATAGGTTCCCACTGAGGGATTGTTTTTCTAGTTCTTGGAATTGATGCTGCTTAGACCATAAAAATAAAAAGACCGTGTCCTCAATACTGAGAGTATGTCTTGTGAATAAGCTGATGTGTGGGGCAGCAGATAGAGTTGTACTCTGAGATGCAGCTGGCCAAAGGGACTGATGTCCCTGGGGTTGGAGGAAGGGAGAGGCTCTAGGAACTTTGGGGTGGGAAAGCTGATGGCAGGACATTGGAACTGGGATTGTCGAAAATCTGCAAAATTTGGAGCAGCCATGTTTTCTTAGTTGTGGAATCATTTTACCAAAATGATAGGAAGTTGTGAGCAGGAAGAAGGACTAAACCATGCCTCTGGCCTGTTTTCCGGCCTGAGGGCCTTCCTTTGGGGGTGCACTCGGAAATGGAACACCATGATGCCAAGGGAGAGTCAGACCCTGGAGAGATTATGCTGGTTTTGCCTGTGATCCTGCAAGAATCACCTTGCTCCCTCCTCCCTCTGTATCTATAGCCCTTTAGCCAGCTCCCCCGCATACCTAGCCAGGAAGGCTTCCTGTAGGAGGCAACAGAAGGAACACTACCCCTGGTGGAGGACACCGGTGGGCCAGGCAGGGTCCCAGCCCTCTTGGTGGACTATCACCTGACTCTTCCCTTCTGGCAGTGGGTTGTCACCTTCAAGGGTAGACCCATTGGGTCAGCCCTGCCCCCGAATTATTGACTGAACTGGGAGCCCCTCTTGGGGGCCTGTCCTCTGCCTGCCTCCTTGTCCCCTCTGTTTCACCACGTACACACACAGTGCTCTCTCTGTCCCCAACTAAGAACAGGGATCTGACAGGCCCAGAGCTTGCTTGTCTTCACTGTGGCCAGAAGTGGGTGCTGGGGAGCCCAGGAAAGGCTTGGGATGGCATGGACTTTACAGCGTTTGGTGGAAAGAGAGCTGGAGGCCTGGGCTTGACTTCTGACTGGGTCACAAACCTGTGTGGCTCGGGCAAAATGGGTTTCCTTCTTGAGCCTCAGCTTTCCTTCAGTAAAACGAGGGAGTTGAAACAGCCAGTGTTTTTCAAATTGTCAGCTGCAACCTGTTAGCAAATCATGGAGTCAACTTGGATGGTCACAGCCAACAAGATAGAAGAGGAACTAGACAGAGCAGAGTCCAGCAGCAGAACAGAATAGAAAGGAAGGGAAAGAAACAGAGGAAGAAGGAAGAGCAAAAGGAAAGAAATGCCTGAGTACATCACATTTAGCGAGCGTAAGTGGATTTTCATTAATGGGGGGCAGTGATTCCTTGTATGTGTTAGCGTGTGGCTAGGTCATGATATATATAATTCTTGCTGTAGGTTGCAGTTTAAAAATTTGAAACACAGGTCAGATGGCCTACAAACATTCTTCTAGACCTTGTGTTTTATAAGTGAGGTTCACTAGCTGAGCTGATCTTGGGCGAGTTCTATAATCACTCCTGGATTCAGTTGCCGTATCTGTAAAATGGGACTAGTTCAGTCCCCAGCACCATGGTTAGGAGGCTTAGATGAGGGAATCATGGGAAGTGTTCAGCCCATGATCACAGGATCTATGCTCCGTGCCGGCTGTTGGTGCTCCAGCCAACCTTACACTCTTGGACACAGAAAGGTGAGGGCTGCTCCTCTGCCATTCTCTGGAGGGCAGAGAGTCGTCATGGTCAGCAGAGCCCAAGGACAGTGCCTGGGAGCCGCAGCTGACACGGGGTTGACCAGAAGTCCTTGCCCCAGAGTGGAGCCCTGGGTCTGCCTGGGGTGGGCCCTGGGCAGCACTGGACCCATTTGGCTGCATCACTGGGAAACCCACTGGGTGGTCGGAGCCCAGAACCATGGCCTGCCTGCAGTCTTGGTATTTCCGTCTCATCTGCTGGTTGCAGCCTGTATGCCCCGGCTCCATTTGGAACTCTATGGGCGCACTCTTCTCTATGACTATAACGACTTCCTTCTGCCATCACCACTGCCCCACCTTTTCTTAATGCAAGATGGGTCTGTGCAGAAGTGCTAAAATTCAAAAAAAGAGAGAGAGACAGAGACAATACAAGAAAAAGGAAGTAAAGAAAGTTGTAAAGGAAACTGCCTGGTGATCCCAGTGCTGCAGTAAATAGGACTCAGAGCTGGAAGCCCAGCCTCCTACGAGGGCAGGAAAGGAAAGATGACACCGGAGACTTTCTGGCGAGGGGACAGGAGCGTGGGTGCCAGAGGAGCAGAGGGAGGACCCTTGGGTCTTGGGGACCTTTGCCTGATCCAGGCTGGGTTTGCCTGCGGGGGGAACAAGGTCATGAGTCCGAGGTCAGGGCAGGCTTGGGGCTTCCAGGAGGCGGCTCTTCCTTTCTCTCTGCTCCGCCTCCTGCCTCTCCCTTCTCTTCCTCCCGAGGTGCAGATGGCCACATTTGCAGGTTAACTGGAACAGCTGGAGATGCATTATTAGTTTCCCGCTGCTCCTTCATATTTGCTTGGATTTTTTTTTTTTTAACGGCAACATAATTTACAACTAGTACACTGGTGTCAGGGCTGGCATGTTCTAAATCCGCATCAGATTTATGTAATGCCGTTGCTTATCAGTGAATGAAGTCATAATTATTGCTTTGTACCATTAAATAGCATAAATATATAAACTGTTATACAAATTGCTGCAAACGTTTCCTCTGGGGAGCTCTAGACCAAATTTTAATGTCGTGCATTTGTCTGGGATGGCAGTTTCTATGGTATATAATAATGTTGATAAATTTTACTGTAGCAAGTGACATTTTAAAGCATTAATTTTGGTGCTAAAAAAAAATTCTAAAGAATGCTCAGACCCAATCGGGAGGTGCTCTGAGAACCAGCTGGTGAGGTCGTGGGAGGGGTGGGGTTTTGCTTTAGGAGTACATCAGGGGGACGTGTGTCACCTCCCAGGGCTCCTCTCTGCACGAGATTACCCCCCTCCTCCTCTCTCAACTCCCGAAGGAAGGCCTCAGATACATTTTCCATGGCAAGGATGATAATTAATTTCAAAAAATTCAAATCGATTCATTTCTCCCTTCGATTTGAAGTGTGCAGGGAAAGTGGAAGGAGGGCCTGCAAAACACACAATCGGTGGGGAGGGGCCATGTCATAACCTCCTTCCCAATTATGTAAATTCTGTGTGGGGTGAAAAAAAAAATCCCCGTCCTAATTAGAGATGCAAAACCTGCCTCCGACGCCGGCGTTCAGATGCCAGGCGTGCAGTCGCATCGCCTCTGAAAGCCATTATCATCAAGAGCGACTTTTGCCGAAAGCCCCAGGACAGCACCTGGCATTTACCTGGGCGCTCTTTGGAGAGCCGGCGGCCGGAAGGAGAACATCCCCCTCCGCCTTCAGGAGAGGCTGCGGGGACCAGAGAGTCTCTATCTGGCCCACCTGTCACTCTGGGCTCACCCAGGGCAGATAGCGAGCAGGGTGCACATTTCTTGCTCCTCTGAAGCCTGGGCCCTGGACAATTGGAACGTTCTCTGAGAACCTTTGTCACCACTGTGAGTTTCCAGGCCGCATTTGCTTTCTTCCCTTCCTGAGTCCTGTCTTGATATTCTTGCAGTTCTCCACTGGGCCTCCTCGCTCTGCTTGAGAACGTGGCAGTCATTCACTGTCCTTTGGAATGTGCTGGGGTCACACGGCCTGGCCGCTCTGTCTTGGGCGGGAAGACGAGTGGCTGATTCTGGCTAGAGAGCTGTGAGTGGAGGTGCCCGGCACCGCTCCCAGGCCAGAGCCTTGCCCTGCCAGGGTGAGGCCCTCCAGCGTTCCCTCTTTCCTTGGGGTACGGGGACTCTCAGTATCAGAAACAAAGGTGCTTCTTGTCTTGTCTTGCGGTGCCCAAGTGATTTCCACAAGAGCCCCCTGCAATGGACATGAAGGGCAAATGAAAACTAAACCTTTGTGGTTTGCAGCCCTTGTGATATGGGGCTTGTTTGTTACTGGGCATTTCTTATCCTGTTCTGACTGATACGGGTTTCCACTGGGGTTCCCTAACTTGATGATTTGCTTTAGAGTGCTGGGACTGCTGGAAATCTGGTTGATTTTTTTTTTCCTGGAAACAATATCACAAAAGATACAGGTGTGTGCCCACTATTGGCTGTGAGGAAACTGAGGCTCAGACTACTTAGGTGACTTCCCTAAGGGCACACAGCTTGTTGGCATCGGGCATTCATGCCTCAGATTTGCTCCTTCCTTCCTCGGGCTTTGCTTTTGAAGAATGAATTATCTGGTCCTTGAGGACCAGGCCAGTAATGGTGGGGCTCTGGAGTATAAAACAATAGGGATTGATGGGGACTACAGAGAATGTTCTCAAAGCATTAAAATTCAGCTTTTTGCCTACCAGTTTCAGCATTTCAGTCTATGCCTTCTAATGACATCTCAAGCTTCCAAGGTCACTTTTTCTGGCTGCAACTGTGTGTTCACTCTGAGTGTCTCTTTCTGATGTCGTGCCCTCGAGTTTGAACCTTGAACTTCTTAGTGAAATTCTCACATGCTTATTCGTTTGTATCCTGCAACTGCCTGATAAAGTCCTCTACAGTTCGGATGGGGACTGGCCCTAGCCTCCTAGTACTCTAGACCCAGAGGGACTTTATGAGTAATCTGATTCCACCTTCTTTCACAGAAGGGGACGCTGAGCTCAGAGAGGGAAAGCAACTTACCCAAGGACACACTGCTGTTTCTTCATGAAAGAATCATTGTTTGAAAGTGGAGGAAGTCACCGTTTGAGTGGATGTAGGGGGTTTTTGGAAATAGAATGAAGAATACCCAGGAGGGAAGCAAATGTGATCTCCCTAAAAATAGGTTAACTGGGCGTTCCCTGGTGGTCCAGTCTCTAGGACTCCGTGTTCTCAGTGCAGGGGGCCTGGGTTCAATCCCTGGTCAGGGAGCTAGATCTCACATGCCACAACTAAGAGTTTGCATGCCCTCTGGTGCAACCAAAAAAATTAAAAAAATATATTTTTTAATGTTAACTTTTTTCTTAGAAGACATTTATTGTAGACTTACTATGTGCTGAGCAGATGCTTGATCATTTGAAATAATCTTAATGAAAAAATTAATAATAATCTTGATGGGTTTAATAATTTAAATCTTTTACAGATAGCTTAGTTCTTATCATGCTTAGTGACCTAATCTCAGACCCTAGGCTTTGGCCATAACATAAATTAAGTACTGAATTTAATTCCCTTTATCCCTCTTCTACCAATGGTAATAATTAATAATGGTAAGAATGTTAGTGCAGCTCAAGGGGTTAAGAACACAGTTCAGGGCTGAAATGCCTGGGCTGTGTCGCTTCTTGTTACCTCCTCTTACAGATCTTATCCACTCATCCTACATGGAACGTGGTTAGCATAATGCTTGGCATACAGTCAGCCCTCAGTAAATGTTAATATTTATTAGGCCTCCTGTCCCATCTGGGAGCTGAAGCGACTAAGGCTCGGTGAACCCAGCCATGGCCAGTGTCTGTGTGGGCTTGCTTGGGCTGCAGGACTGCAACACAGCACGGGCAGATCCATTCTGCCCACTTCCCTTGTGCCATGGAAAAGAATTTTGCACCCCAAACTGCAAAATTGCCAGTTAAAGCAGCCATGTCTGCTCACAGGCGACTTTGGAGAATCGTTTCAGCCTGAGCTACTGCTCCAGCTGTGGCTGCTCATCTCAAGGGACCAGAGGCAGTGAGTGGATGGAGTAGGGAGCGGGGCTCCCCCTGGCTGGCTCAGGGTGGGCCAAGCTGGGATGATGCCTGTGTAGTTCATTCAGTACCAGTTTCCTCATCTGTAAAATGGGAAGTCCACCACAGGTCCCCTGCCACTCCCCTGGAATGCCCCGACTGCTTCAGCACCTGTTCCTGCAAGGCCCCCTCTTCAGCAAAGAAGTCATTCATTCATTTCCTCACTCACTCATTCAGCATGAAGCTATTGAATCCCTAACCATGCTCAACACCTGCTGAGGTCATCCTCACCTCTCACGGAAGGAGTCTCTTCCCTCTTGATGTTGCCCCAGCTCTCATCCCAAATATTTCATCCACCCTTCCTAAGAAGCTGACCTTCCTGCCTGGTGCTCTGCACACCTGGCTAATCTCCCTCCCTATGTAGACAAGACATTACAAAAAAGCTTATCAAGATACAGTGTACATCCAGGAAAATGCACAAACTAAATATACAGCTCGAGGAATTTCTGGAAACAGAACACAACCAGACCAAGAAGGAGGACCTGTACTGGCCCTCCAGTAGCTCCCGTGTGCCCCCTACCAGCCCTGCCTCCCCCAAAGAGCAAGCACTACCCTCGTCTCCAGATCCTTAGAGCGATTGTGTCACTGAGGCCATGCAAAGGGGGAATGTGTATCTTTGTGTCTCCTAGCCTGCCTAGCGCAATAAACAAATCGACGGATAGACCCAGTAATGCGCAGGTGAGAATAGTGATGATATGACTGTAATAATGGCTGACGGTTGTTGCATTTTACCAGCCCCTTCTCATCAGCGCTTTACTGGCTGCCTTGTCCGGTCCTACTGAGATTCCAAGAGGTCAGTGACTCGCCCAAGGTCAGTCAGACGGTGAGTGGCGGTCACTGTGACCTGGGTCTGTCCAGCCCGAATCTGGAGCTGGCACTCAGAACCTCACTTCCTGCTGCTTTACAGCCCTGGGCAGTCCTTTCTCTGCTGGGCCAGCTGGACACAGGCTCAGCGGGCGACAGAGCTGAGTTGTCCTTGGCGAGCGAGCCGGCGGTTGCTCGCCGCCCCTGCCCACCTGCCGGGCGCCCCATTCCTCCCGGGTGGCACAGAGCCTTCTGTGCGCCTCTCCAAAGGACAGGGCATATTTCTTCCCGAGCCTCTTAAGACCCAGCCCGCACTGGAGGGCTTCATCATTATGCAAATGAGCTGGATTGGCTCTGCTCCTGCGG
>SJXQ01011889.1:164085-212080 GCA_006408695.1 Aepyceros melampus
CCAGTCGATGGGTGGGGGGCAGGGAGGGTGGGCATGGAGACAGAGATGGTGCCAATGCTTTGCCACCCTGGGGAGGCTGGCGACACACTGTGGGGAGCGTGTTTCAGGCTGGGCCAGGCCCACCTTCCAGCCTTGTTGCCGAAGATGCGACCAAAGAAAGACATTCTTTTTGGATTTCCTCTTTGTGTATTGAGCCCTTTTATGATTCATCAGTAAGTAAATATCAGCTGAGGGGTGATTTGTTTCTAACAAGCTTATAAAATACTGGCGTCGTCTGTGGGCTTATTGGAGCGCTGGTTATAAACACTCCCCCATGCCCACTCCTCTTTGTCAAATTAGCATTCAAAATACAAATATTGGATCTTTGGATCACTTTCTGCTGTCTCTTTGGAAGCTGGCAGGATGGTAAGGGGCGGCCATAGGACCGTGGCCTCGGACAAGGCGCGTTTGGAACTCCGAGGGTTGAGGGCTGAGGGGAGGCCCCCGCCAGGCCCTCCAGAGGGTGGGGCGCAAGGCCCTGTGAGCCCAGCTGCTCCTCTCGCCCTTCTCTCTGCCAAGTTTCCTCTGACCCGGCTCGTCCCGGCCCCCCGGAGCCTGTCATCCTCAATCTCATGGAGGGCGCAGATCTGGGCAGGCTGCATCTGGCCTGACAAGCCTTTGGAGCTGCTGCCTCCCCTGTGAGCCAGGCCCAGCCTAGACCCGGGCTGAGGCAGCCACGGCGAAGAATTGCTGACCGTTGGTGGGGGGCCGCCACACGCCACCTCCTCACAGGAAGTCAGGAGGCCCCGCGTCTCTCGCAAGCTGCTCCTCTCGCCCTTCTCTCTGCCAAGTTTCCTCTGACCCGGCTCGTCCCGGCCCCCCGGAGCCTGTCATCCTCAATCTCATGGAGGGCGCAGATCTGGGCAGGCTGCATCTGGCCTGACAAGCCTTTGGAGCTGCTGCCTCCCCTGTGAGCCAGGCCCAGCCTAGACCCGGGCTGAGGCAGCCACGGCGAAGAATTGCTGACCGTTGGTGGGGGGCCGCCACACGCCACCTCCTCACAGGAAGTCAGGAGGCCCCGCGTCTCTCGCATGCTTGGAACGTCACTTCCCGTCTCCCCACACCTCCTGGCTTCTGGTTTTGTGGTCGTGAGTCATACCGGGTACATGGCCCTGACCTCCGAGGCCTGGAGGCTGCAACACACCTTTGGCCAGCTCACCTTTGGCCTGATGCACTCTGTGGGGATGGAGGAGCGCTCACGCCTGTCAAAGCGCCTTCACGCCCAAGGGAAGGAGCTGATGCTCCTGAGAGTCCAGGGGATGTGTGCCGAACTCTGCAGATGCCTCTGCAGCTCCATTCCCATTATACAGATGGGAAGACTGGGGCATGGATAGGTGACTTGCCAGGACCCCATGGCAAAGCTGGGGCTTGGAAAGTGGCCTGCCTTCCCCACTTGACATCTTGGAGCCAAGTCTAGCCGAGAGGGTCTGATTTGCCCCCAGGGAGGTGGGGACCAGGCTGGGACCAGCAGGCAGTGAGAAGCTGCCTGAATGAGGGTGGGGCTGCTGCCCTGAGTCCCTGAGGGAAGAAACCACAGAGCAGGACCTGAGTGGGGCCGTGGAAATCTCCGGCCCACCTCAGCTCATAAATGGGGACCCAGGGGCCAGAGAGGGGACGCTGTCCTTGCCACTGTTGTCTTAATCGTTAATCAGTATAATTTTTTTAATTAAAGAAGCTTTTATTCTATTTATCACAAGAGCTGTCATGCTCATTGCAGAAAAACTAGATTGACCCTCCGTATCTATGGGTTCCATGGATTCAGTCAACTGGGGATCAAAAATAACTGAGGGGAAAAAATACAGAAGGCTCCAGAAAGCAAAACCTGAATGTGTCAGGCACCAGCAACGATGAATGCTGACACATACACAGCCCCCCACAGGTGTGTGGGGTTCCTACTTAGCTCTGGACTAGGAGAAGGGAGCCATTGGAGGGAGGCTCAGACAGGCCAGGCACCGTCCTATTGGAAACGTGCTCTTGATTTTGGGACTGGAATTCAAGATACTTTGCTAGACTCCGGCTCGTGGTTTCAGAATTGTCGTTAGAGTTGGGCCTCTGTACATTCAGGGTATGATTAAAGGGTGAGGGAAAGGTGGAGATATCGCCTTTGGATTTCTTGCCTCTCCCCCCATTCCCAGATTCTGAGGTTAACATTGTGAGTGGAATTAGGGCTGTGGCCCTTACTGTAGCGGGAGGTTCTGTATTGAGATCTCCTTTAATTTGTGGGAACTGGAAAAGGGTTCTGGAGGTGTGTGTGTGTGTGTGTGTGTGTGTGTGTGTGTGTGTCTCCAAGCCCAGTGGGGATGGAGGTGTCATCTTACCAGACCAAGCCTTTCAGTGGCAGGGGGACCCAGTGTTCTCACAGCGAGCCTCTGCCCTCTGGTGGAATGGCTCCTGCATCCCGGACGCTGGGTCATTGAGGCTGTGATGTCACTCGTGGGGGAGACCCAGGGCTCTGGTACCAGCCTGCTGGGCTGTGGGGCATCTGATTCCTGCCGGCTCCTCCAGCTACGGAGGCCGCCAACCATCTGCCTCCCCTAGCACTCCTCTGCCCCCACCCCAGGGGTCCTCTTTAGGACCTGATTTGGAGTGTTTTCAGGGCTTCTCTGCATCATCACGCGCGCCAGGTCGCTTTACCAGACCTCCCAAGCTCCTCACCCCTAAGCCAACCTGGGGGCCACAGAGAATGTCTCATTGACCTGCAACCCCAATGCCTCACCCGGCACCTACGCCATCAACAACAGCGATGGTGGTGGTGGTGATAATAATGGCGACACTGGCGCTTTGAGGCCCGTTCACCATGACAACAGCCCAGTGAGGTCAGTACTGTGATGCTCCCCCTTTCACAGGTGGGATGACAGTGGCTCAGGGAAGTCTGGTCACTCTTCCAAGTCCCCACAGCTGGTAGGAGGCAGCTGGGGTGTTTGAACCCTGACTCTGAAGCTAGACTTCTCTCCAGGCTCTGTGCTGGCTGAGGGCACCGAGTGGGCAAGTCAGGACTGTGTCCAGCCCCAGGAACAGCATTCTTCTTAGGGTGGGGGTGGGGGTCAGAGGGCAGACTGGGTCCTGCTCTGTCACCATGCAGATACTTGGGGAACTGGGTCTTAGGCACGTGGAGGGCATCTGTGGGCCCAGGGCCACATGTCTGAGCTCCTACATCTGGGTCAGCATTGAGCACTCGAACCCCTAGCCTGCAAACTCCAGTGCAAGCTCTGCAGCCTCCAGAGCCCTGGGGGCGGGGGCAGTACGAATCTATCCACCAACCGAAGTGTTAGCATTAATCCAGCACCTGATGTTTGGCCCAATAGAAACAAGCCGACAAGAAAAAGGATTACTGTTTTCATCCACAGAGAATTTATTGGCCAGAACTTTGGGTTGCAAGTGACAGGAAGTCAAGTTAGCTTAAGCAAAATGAATTTTTGGAAAGACTTTTTTATTTGACAAAACTATGGATGAGGTTTGGTGTAAGTGGAACCAGAGACTCAAATGCCAGCATAGACTTGCTCTTGGAAAATCGTGGTTGAAAGGACAGAGACAAAGCACAGAGAACTGTTTGAACAAAGGTGCAGAGTCAGAAATGAGCCAGGCTGCGAGGGTGAGGAGGCCCATGGGGCAGAGGGATGGGTGTGGCTGAAAGTTGGGTGCTGGTTAGGTGGGCTTGTCGCGCTTTCCCTGGGAGAAAGGGAGCCACTGCAGGCTCTCGTGGAAGGGGGTAAAGTGATGGCCATTGAGCCTGGGGAGAGTTATCTGTCACTGTGTGTAGGGTGGGATCAAGCTGGGAGAGCCTGGGGCAGGCATGGTGAGCTGGGGCAGGGGCAGGGAGCAAAGGGTGAATTGCCAGGCGTTGATGTGCTTTTTCTCTCTTTTTACGAGGGTGTCTATGAAGCTGTCTTTTCCAAGAAGCAAAAAGGCTAGACGCCAGCCAGAGCCGTACGGAGGGGCGTTCTCCTGCCGAGGTGCGTGGGCCTCGGGCTGCCTGCCTCTCATCATGGCTTAATGGCAGCTGTTCCGCTTGCTGGGCCAGCGAGGAAAGTGGAGGGCTGCATGGGGGGCGGCCCCCACCCCCGCTCCCCAACCTCTCAGCAGCTTGCCTGCTTCCTCCTCCCACACAGGCTGCCCCCTGCCCCGTCCCCTGCTCTTCTGATGAGGGGGCATCAGGCGCTGTCAGTTAACAGCCCTCTGGGGCTCGAGGTGGTGGGTGGGATGGGAGCAACCCCAGGCTTCGGAGGCCTGGTGGGCCGGGGAAGGCACGGCCAGGTGGTGGGCAGAGGCAGACTGGCTGGCCTTCGGGAGCTGGGCCGTGGCTCGTAAGCTGCCTAAAGATGTCGGACCCCCATCTGGTCTTGGGGTGCTGGTCCCAAACCGTCCCAGATAACTGTGTGGGGGTCTCGGGGCTGGGAGCTGAAGAAAGCCAAGTTAATGTCAAATGTGAGCCTGGAGGATCCAGTAGGCCTCATTTAGTCTCTGTCTGGGTCTGTTGGAGAGAGAAAGAAAGGCAGGGGTGCTGTGCTCGCCCTCAGCAAGGTGCTGTTTTGCTGTTGATGGTTGAAGAGAGGTAGTGAGCCAGAGAGAAGTCCCACCTAAGAGAACCAGGCCAGGCTGCGACTCCGAGCTCAGCCATCTCCTGGGGCTTCTCAGCCCAACTGAAGACAGGACTGCTCCCCCAGCATGGCTCAGCGCTGGTATGTTATAGGATCATGTGACGAGGTGAAGAATGGATTGTCCATTTGAATGCAGTCGTTTATTCCACGTGGCCTTTGAATGTCCAGTTTCATTTCACTCGGGTCATGGCAGAAACCCGGTTCTTTGGGATGCTGCCTGTAGAAGCAGAAGCAGAAAGCCACACAGCACTCAGTTAAGGATTACAGTCTCGAGCAGTCACTGCCTTCCCGAGCAGCAGGGCTGAGCCAGTGTAAAGGTGAGAAGTCCCTGTATCGGGCATTCAGGTGTCCTCTGTTGACTGACATTCTCTGGTTTCTTGGGGGGACACAGGGAGATGTAGGGAGCAGGGGGTGCGGGTTGCTCAGTGGTGGGACGCCAGATGGGCCTCTGATGAGCTAGTGACCCCTGGTTAGTGACCTGCCTCACAACCTATGGGGTCCAAAGTTACCCACTTATCTGGGTTGTGCCCTTCAGGGAAACCTCGTGACTCTCTCTCAAAGTTTCCTGCATTCACTGTATTCTTATCTCAAGTGTTCCTGCATTCACTAGCTTCTTATCTGCCCCAGGGAATCTGACCACATAATTTTCAAGGGGAGGTTTAAGATGGAAGGTCAGAGAAGTTCACCCCTGAGCGTTTGCTGTGCAGGGCAATCGTAATAAAGGCTGTCAAGCAAAAGGGATGAGGCATTCTTGACAACACTTGTCAACGCATACATCACAACTCAATAAATATCTACCAAGCTTCTGCTGCGTGCCACACGCTGTTGTCGGTTCTGGAATTACAGTGTCGAACAAGACAGAGAGCCCCTGCCCTCGCCCCGCTTGCCGTCTGCACAGCGCTGGCCAATAGTAGCTGCTGACCACATGGCTGCTGAGCGCTGGAACTGCAGAACTGAATTTTTAATTTTATGTGACTTTAGATTTAAATAGCCTCTTGTGCCTAGTAACGGCCGTTTTAGACACCTCACATCTAGCAGATGCATACTTTTGAAAACTTTGCAATAGCCATCAGTCGTTATTTTCTACTCTTGTCACTTTTTTTTTTTCCTGCCCAGGATATTGCTGCTGATGAGAGATGCCTGGCTAATATGGTCAGAGGGGAGGAAGTGGTGACTTGCAGTTTCCAGGCTGACACTAGGTCTTCCTACTTTACGTATGAGGAGCTGCAGGGGCAATTCTGTGTCTACCTGGACGGAAAACTTTTTTAAAAATGGCGATACCTGCCTTCTGCACGGGTGCCCTGGGTTTGTGCTCACATGTGTAGCTGTCTGGTTTTTTGACGCATTGCTGTTGTTAATTTTAAAAAAATGATCTCGGTAGGGGAAAAAAACGATGTCAGCCGCAGAGGAAACCCTTGTTGTGGAAGCATGGGTAATTCATGTGTCCCTGGCAGGGTTGGTGACAATAAGGGTTTTGCAGCCTGCCTGTCACGTTAATTGTATGTTATTAGAGGCCATTAATCTGAGGATTATTAGCATGATGGATTTTTAAGCAGTTGCCTTGTTGTGGAAAACTTGAATCTGAAGATCAGGGATATACATCAATAGATGTTTTGTGTGTTAAGAAGAATAAGCTATTTGTTTTTACCCAGTGGGTCCCTAGGGAATGTAGCCAAATCTTCATTTTCTGAGCATCTTGGTCTTTCACAGGTAGGGGCAGGATGTGAGACAGGCCATGGAATGTCGTCATTGATAGGATGTTTCAAGCCCTTAACAAGTCTCAAGTTCTAGAAGTTTGGATTCTTTAGAACTCCAAGAGTTCTCTTTCCCTTGAGTTCTCATTGGTCTGTGGTTGATTTAATCATTCACTGCTATATTGGCCTTCTTTCCTTATAGTGTCCTTTCCTGGTGGCTCAGACAGTGAAAAGAATTTACCTGCAATGCAGGAGATCCAGGTTCGATCCCTGGGTCAGGAAGATCCCCTGGAGAAGGAATTGGCTACCCACTCCAGTATTCTTGCCAGGACAATCCCATGGACAGAGGAGCCTGGCAGGCTACAGTCCCTGAAGTCGCAGAGTCGGACACAACTAACACTTTTCACTTCTTCACTTCTTTTCCCTTAAAGTAGCTGAGATCGTCTCCTCTGGTCTCTTGGAGGACCTGTCCAGGGCCTGGTTGGTGACTTTTCTTTTGCCAAAGAAGTTTGCAGGCAGAACAGTTTACAAAGGTGGTGTGTTTTCTCATTAACCATCCAGGGTTGGGTTCCCTAGCAGCTTGGAAGCAGATCCTAGCCCTGGAAGGCAGCTCCTTCCATCGAGGATATGGTCCAGCTGGGCCAGGCTCTGTTTGAGATTCTTGCTTGGAGCGATGGGGCCCTTGGGGAGCTCTCTGCAGGAGCCCAGCTATGAGGAAAGGCTGACCATGCCGTGGGGAGGGGGTCACCTGAACCTGAGTCATGTCCTCGTCTCAGGCTCCACTTTGACCTCCATAGATATCCTATTGAGTTTTAAAACAAAGGAACTAGGAGAAGAACCAGGAAGAAATATGAAACTCTGGTAGCAGGAGCATTCGAGGGGTGGCACAATGAACTCCTATGGCTGGAAGCAGGAAGCCGCAGTGAGCCACAGTTGAGCAGAAGGGTTTGAGTCGGAACACAGCTTTTGCAGTCACAAATACGGGGAGTGGTGTGGAGGCGGAAGAGGACAGAGACAAGGAAAATTGGCCCAGAGGCATTTTGTGGGTGGATGTAACATAGACTGCATACCTGCTACTTGCCAGGTGCTCTGGGGACGGGGGAGCCTGGTGGGCTGCTGTCTATGGGGTCGCACAGAGTCAGACACAACTGAAGCGATTTAGCAGCAGCAGCAGCAGCAATGGCTCTTTAAAGATTCAATGGAGGTGGATTCCTCTGCCCCACTGACCCTGGCAGAGGGGTTGTGTTACAGGACCTTGGGCATGGAGTTTCAGGGTCAAATCGAATGGGAAAGACCTATAGCAGTGATAGTGGGTAGCACTGGGAGTGATATTATAATCCTGCCCCTTCTTTGGTCTTTATAGCAGCCCTGTGAGGGAGGCAACTTTCTCCCCATTTCACAGATGAGGAGACTAAGGCCTGGAGGGAACATGCTCAGCCCAGAGTCACCCCGTGAGTCTGAGGGGACCCAGGAATATCCTCCAAGCTGCCTCATTTGCAACTGTGTTCCCCCTGCCCCAAAAGAAGAGCATCTTGATGAAACAGGATGGGTGAGAGGAAGACAGCTCAAGTGTCCTGTCGGCTGTGATGGGAAATCTCAAGGGCAGTTTACCCAGAATCATGCTCAGGCTTAGCTGACCCTGAGCTAAGATCCATCTGACCTGGCTCCTGGGAGCAGTCGGTCAGTGGAACCATCTGGAGTCTTCTGATTTGAGCTTTGGAGGAGGAGAGAGTGAGTGAGCACTTGCAATGTGGGATAGCAGTGTCCTGGAGACGAGCCCTGGCCAGATGGCCGTCTTGCCATGGGAACCCTGGGGTGGGTGTATGGGCGACTGAGCCAGCCAGTCTGTCCGGGGCGTGGGCGAGGAGGGAGGGCTTGCAGTTGTCCCCCTCAGCCTATTTTCCCCAGACCCCATGTCGACACCTGCCCTAGTGCAGAAAGCAATGCTCAACTACCCAGTATCCCCGTCCAGCCTTGAGGCCGGGAACACGCCTCCTCTGACCCTGGAATAAAACCAGGCAGCCTAGTGACCTAGCCAGGCTGAAATGACACGCCTGAGTAGCAGGTGAGAGGAGAAATCTGAGAGTCCCACTCCTCTGGTGGACTTTCACTGGATGGCAAGAGGGTCCAGTGCTTCCAGCATGGATGATGTGCAGCGCTAGGGAGGGTAACCCTTTCCACCAGCGTCTGCCTGCCAGCGTGTGGACAGAGGTTCCTTCTGCCAAGATGGGAATTCAGCCTCCCCTGTTTCTGCCATCCGGTAGCCTCCGTTTGGAGATGCCACATTGGTTTATTGTGGTGTCAGCATCCTTGTTGAAGGGGGATGTTGGTGGGTACCTGGGTAAATAAGTATAAATAGTTTTTCTTCTGATATGTGACCAGATTATTTTCCAGTTGATTTCAAGCCTTGGCCCCAAGTGGCCCACAGATCAAAAAAAGATAAGGGTCAGTTACAAGGTTGAGCTCATTCTCGGTTGCCATGGCAACTGACCTCAGGCAACCCTCAGAGGACTACACCCAGCTCCCCAGGTGATATTTTTACTGTCCACGCCATCAATCCCAAGCTTTCAAAACTCAGACTGCCTAATTGTCTGGGCTCTGTTTTGAAGAGGCTCCGGGTCCCCCGTGGGGCCCCGATTCAGACTGCCAGAGCTCATTTATAAGCCTTTCTGAAACACGGGGGACCGTGGGATGGGTCCCTCCTGGCCAGAGAGGCCTGGGAAGGTGCTCCTGAGGGGAGGAGAAAGGGCACAGCCCATCCTCCAGGATTAATTAAGAAAATGGGGGCCCAAAATGGGGGCAGTGGTGGCAGGGTATGCCTTCAAGCCCCGGCTGCATGTTCTGGAGTGATGGGAGGTGCTGGGCAGCCCTGAGAACCTTGGCACTGGGGAATCTGCAGCCATGGGGGTGCTGAGGTAGCCGGGGGTCTGTCAGCCACCCACCCACCCCAGAGTCTCCCCTCCAAATTCACCCACATCATTTTCATCCCAGTCATGATAACAGGAAAGTGTTTCCCATTGTTGAGGATTTCTCAGCCTTCTATAAAGCATGGACCAAAAGCAACTTTGGAAAACTTTCCTCCTTTTTAGAGATCCACAGCATACCATCCTGGTGAGAGCTGCAGTGTGATGCTTACGAACCTACAGCTTCATGACAACAGGGTTCCAAGGAGTCAGCATCCTCAGAAACCCTGTCATAGAGCTCAGAGCTCCTTAAACTTGAACGCACACTCATATCATTGGAGTGCTTTTAAAATACAGGTTTTCATTCCGCACGTCTAGGGGTGGGGGCTGAGAGTCTGCATTTCTGACCAGGTCCCAGGTGATGCCAGGACCACAGCTTGCCCAGCCGGGATGTAGATCTTCCAGGGCAATCAGGACCTAGAGGGCTGGGGATCCCAAGTTCGGCCCATGACCCTGCTTACAGGGTCCTGGATTTCTGCCTGGCCGCTGGTGAACGAGCCCCGCTTGGACCTGTTTCCTCCTTTGCCCCTTGTCAAGCCCACCCCAGATGTCACCCTTCCCCTTTCTCTTGGCTTACTTCGGTTCATTTCTTGTGGTATTTAATGACACATCAATAGATAAACACCTGATCTGGCTGCCCCGACATCATTATCTGCCGGCCCTCTTCTCTTCTTGCCAGAAGGTCTTTGTTCTTTATAGAGAACAAAGGATGGAGTTCCCCATCAGCCCGTGTTTCTATTACCTGTTTGGTGTCTATTTCTGGTTAGTTACTTATGGGGGTGGCGTCAGTGGGGTCCTCTCCCAAGGTCTTCCTCTTGCCTTCTCATTGGCTTGGCTGAGTGCTGGGCTCTGTGCCCCTCCCCTTCCTCATCGATGCCCTGCATGGAACTGAGCCTGGACCCCGGGACCTCAGGGGTCTTTACTGCAGCTGATCCTTGGGGTGGGCCTGGTGCTGTGGGATTGAAGTCTGGTGAAGTTCATTACCCCAGCTGGTGACAGAGGATTTCAGCTCAGCCAAGCAGCCCGTGCACCCTCTGCAGCTCCTTCCGTTTGCAGGGATGCTGTGGCAGAGACAATGCCAAAGCCCGGGGCTGGCCCAGACTGTGTCACTGTGGGCCCTGCCTCCTCGCCTCACCTGGGAAAAGTCCCCAGTGCTCCTGTCACCTGGAGCTGGCAACGGCACCAACAAGGGGGCCTGCCCAGCTCGATCATGGAAACATGGAGACTGGGTCTGTCTGCTCTCCTTCTTACAGGAAGTTTTGGGGTGATCAAGGAACAGACAGTAGCTTGCTGGGTCCCAGGTCTCAAGTCCCGCGGCCTTTTTGGTATTTTCTAAAACCAGAGAGGGCTGCTTGTGGTGACCAGCATGGGTCTCCACCCCCGCCTCACTCTGCCACCTCCCTGGGAAGGCCCTGCCCTCTAAGCTTCCTTTCCTCTTCTGTCCGTTGAGGGACCCCTTTGGTGCCCATACTCCTGGACCAGGCCATCTTCTGAGGATCCAAAAAGCAAGTTCCTGAAGGCAAGAACAGCTTTTATAAGCCATCAGTCCTGAGAGTTTGGGGGGAGCATCGGTGTCTGGTAACTGGCATTTACCAGCCCTCCTACCCCATTTTCTAAGCACTGTAGTAAGTGCCTTATGCAAATCATTAATTCCCTATTTACTGAGCACCTACTAGGTACCAGACCCCGTTCTAGGCACTGGTGACAGCAATGAGCAAAATAACCTGCGTGGAGCTTATATTATTCGTTCTGTGTGTGTGTGTCTGTGTTTTGTGTGTGTGTGTGAAAAAGAGTCAGTGAATTAGAAAAAAAAAACAAAACACATCAACTCTGTACTATGCCAGATGGTGGTAAGCACTCTCAAGGAAATTCAAGGTGATTGAGGTGCTAGAAAGGATGGGTTGCCTGTGCTATTTTGGGGTGGGGGTCTGGGTAGGCCTCTTGGAGGCGGCATCGTTTGAACAGACCCCTGGATGCAGTGAGGGGAGGGGGACGAGGAGATGGTCTCGGGGGAGGGTCTCAGTGAGGACAGAGGTCTTGTGGCAGAACAAGCCTGCTTGGCCACCTTCCCCAAACCCTGGGATGATTCTTCCCCTTTTCTAGCAAAACTAGCTGAAGCTCAGAGAGGTTCGTGAAGTTATCCAAGTACACACAGAGCGAGTGAGTGATGAAATGGGATTCAAACCCAAGTGTTCCTGGTTGTACCTTTTGTGTCCTTAATCACTGCTTCCTGAATGGAGGCGTCCTTTTATGTGCTCTGTCCAAACAGGCAGCAGTCACTGGTTCTCTTCCTGGAGGAGTATATGCATGAACATTCCTGCTCTCGTGGTGGCTTTCCACCTGGGGTCCCTGCTTAGAGAAGGGCCAGGCAGGGCCCATGGCTCTGGCGGGAGCGGGTCACACTCAGTGCGTTGTAATCCAAGAACAATGCCCTGTCCCCTCCCCGCCGCAGCCAGCTGCCCCTCCCTCCCAGGCAGCAAATTATGGCCTCCGAGTGTGTGCCCAGGCCTGCCTTTGACTTCAGTGGGGCCCACCTGAGCTTCACCTTCAGGATTCTGATAATCAGCTCTCTCTCCTCCTGGCTTCCCCTAAGACCCGTATGGAAATAAGTATGTGTCTGCCAGGGATCAAATGCTTTTGGAGACAAAAGTCGGTACCGAGGACATTAAGGGAGCTATCATCTCGGCACGATGCTCTTCCACAAAGCCCTCCGCTCCTCTTTTGGGCTGACACACTTTCAGCCTGAAAGGTTCCAGCAGGCTGACTTGGTTTTAAGCAAAAGCACATCCTATTATTTTTTTGAGAAATGAAGTGTAAAATTAACACTTATTATTCCTGAGCAGAGGAAAAAAAAAATAGGGAGAGAGGGACTCTGGGATTTTCGTGCTTGTCGGCTTGTTTGTTTGGCAGTTTGGGTTTTTCTTTCTTTCTTTCTTTCTTTTTTTAAAATCAGAGTAAATCAATAGATTTGCCTGCACCAGCCCTGACTTAGGGGGACTGGGAGGCGAGAGCCAGTACGGTGAGCAGGCAAAATCTGCGTTTCACTTTACAAATGAGTAGGGCTGCATAATGCACCCGAGTTACGTGGGTCTCTCTTATGGATGCCTGTCATGTGTTCTTAAAAAAAAAAATGAGGGAGCGATTGTGCGTCTTCACTCACAAAATCCTCCAGCCCCACGCCGGGGGCGGAGGGGCCCGAGGGCTCCCAGACAGCTTTGTCATTCTGCTCCGAGGTATCGCGGAGCCTGTGTGATCTTTTATAATTCAGGGAAGTTAACTCTCTGAGCGTGCCTCTATCTGCCGACCCGTGACTTGGGGTGGAATGAGAGGTTGCCTGCACCGATAGGGGCAAGAGGGATGTGGCAGTGAATTCTTTCTGTCGCCGTGGACTAGATGGTATTGGGGTGGCAGTGAATTCTTTCTGTCGCCGTGGACTGGATGGTATTGGGTCACAGGCATGCAAAGGAGTGTTTGCACAGTAACTAGGGCAGCCCCCCAGCACCCCCCATTCTCTTGGATGGTTTTACAGGCAGAGGTACACGTAATGGACACCCCCGGGAGCACCTCCAGCCCCTGCTGGTGGGGAGAGGGCCTTTTCCTTCAGGAAGAAGATTGACAGACCAGAAGGCGGGAGAGATTCCTAGGTCTATGGGAAGCCTCCATTCAGGCTTTATTATTTCTCACCCACTTTTACTTTTTGCTTGTTTTATCTGCCTTCTCCTGTCTCCCAGGTTGGACACTTTAGCATGTTAGATGGGGAGCGAGGAAGGGGAACAACTGCCCTCAACTCGTCTACCAGCTCTTTATCTCATTATCCTGGAACCTCATATGGGCGCCTGTTTGGGGCTGCGATTTGCTCAGATGGTGGCTGTTCAGGCCCTGGAACCAGTTTGCAGCTCCAGGACTGCCTGACTGTGCACATATTTATGAACGTGGGTGCAGGCTATAGCTGCGTCTGGGAATCAGGGGGGACCAGCTGATGAATTGCTCGGCGCTCAGAGAACGGAAAGTGACTGTCAGACATGATTTCTCTGATTTATAAGTTGCGGGAGCCTTCTTTGTCCTCTCGCTATTTGTGTATCAAATGGGCAGGTCTCCATTCACAGCCAAGTGGATAAAGGCCCCCACTCGGCAGAGAACTGTAAATCCTCCTTTGCTGTCTCAGCCCAGGGAATCCACTCTGGCCGGGCAAGGGGAGAGACCCCGGCCAGGGCATCTCTCGTCCCTGAGTGTTTTCTGAGCCCCTCCTTCAGGCCTACGTGTAGCCTGATGCTTTGGGGACCAGAGGAGAAAACATTATCTGTGCCCATAGCCTCATTGCCAGGATCAGGAAGACTCTTACAATGTGTCAGATGAACCCTGCCTGTACCCAGTAAGGGGCAGCTGTGTCAGCTGGCATAGTCCAGGAGGCTGCCTGGAGGTGGTGGGCAGGTGGGATATGCACGAATAGGGAGGGCCTTGTATCCTGTTGAGAATACCACCCTTAGCTAGCTGTGTTACCTCAGCAAATGGTCTCATTCTCTGAACCCATTTTTTTCTTGCCTAGAAATTTTCCCAACAAGCAGAGTGATTTCTGAGATTCAGTTGGTTATAAACTTAAACTTCAGTTAACTGCAAAAAAAAAAAAAAAAAACCTCTGCACAGTCATCATTTTCACATAACCTCTGCCTCATTAATGTGCAGGAGATGTCTGCATCCTAACAGGGAGAGCGATATAAAGGTGGTATCTCTCATTCATTCATTCACTCACTCACTCATTCCCTGCTCTGCACCAGGCTCTGAGAAGCATTGTTTGTGCGCAGTGGGGGTGCACTGGGGGGTCTTCTGAGGCAGTCCCCCACACTGGAGGCCATCTCTAATTATGATGAGACGTTCCCCGAGGGAAGTGGCGGACGTGCGTGGGGCCTGTGCGGCGAGCGTGCTGAGCCTGCCCTGTGTCCCAAAACTTGTCAATGAATTCCTTTTCCGCCGGTATAAATGGAAGATCAGCTTGAATCTCTGTCGGGTGCATGTGGCCTAGTTGCCAGGGCTCCAGGGGCACGGCAAACACCCGGTAGACTGCAGCCAGTGGGCTATGTGGGGCAGGCCCACCTGCAGGCGCACGTGTGTGTATGTGCCTCTGCCGTGAGGTGCCTCGGGGGGGGTGGTGGGGGACGGCTGGGCCAGAGGGATGCTTGCTGTCCCCGCCAGCCCCTGCCAGGGCCTGGGGGACCCAGGGACTCGCCAGGAGCCTCAGCCCATCTGTGATTGTGCCTTGCCACTAGCAGAGCCCCTCTGCTACCTAATTCTTGCCTTTGAGGGCAGATCGCAGCACCTGGCACCTTTGGTGAGGCTGGTTCCCAGGGGGAGCCCGAGGGGAGCCTGTGTCCTTGGCTGTCCCAGATAACACTCTCCTCCTTACCCGCACGCTTGGCAACAAACACCTTATTGAGTGCTTGCTGTGTGCCAGAGACCGGTCAAAACCCCTTTTCGTGTGTTAAAGGAGTATTAACTCATTTAATTCTCATATCAAGCTGTTAGAGGAAGGCTATTTTGGTGGGGCTGGGGATTGACTTTTTTTTTTTTTTAAAGAAATTTTTTCAAAGGTTTTTTAAAAGCAGTTTTTTAAATACTTATTTATTTGGCTGCGTCGTGTCTTAGTTGTGGCACTCGGGGTCTTCATCGCATCATGTGGGATCTTTTGTTGGGCCCACAGTGTGACGAGTGGGCTCCGTAGTTTCAGCGTGTGGGTTTATTGCACCCCAGCATATGGGATCTTAGTTCCCCAACCAGGGATCGAACCCACATCCCTCCATACAGCAGTGAAGACTCTCGACCACTGAACCACCAGGGAAGTCCGCTAAAAAGCAGTTTTAGGTTTACAATAAAGTTGCAACAAGACAGATTCCTTCTATCCCACTGCCCCCCACATGCATAGCCTCCCCCATTATCAACATCACTCACCAGGATGGTACTTTTTTTTTTTTTTTCCACAAAGGGGAACCTGAACTGAGGCAATATAGTCACCTGAAGTCCATAATTTTCCTTGGGGCTCACTCTTGGTGTTGTACATTTTATGGGTTTGGACACATGTACTCCAGTGTTCTTTCCTGGAGAATCCCAGGGACGGGGGAGCCTGGTGGGCTGCCGTCTATAGGGTCGCACAGAGTCGGACACGACTGAAGCGACTTAGCAGCAGCATATAGCTATTAGTATAATGTCACACAGAATATTTTCACTGGCCTGGAAGTCCTCAGTGCTCTCCTACTCATCCACTCACTCACCCCCAGTAAGCACTGAGCTTTTTATTGCATACATAGTTTTTCCAGAATAGTTGGAATCATACAGTAGGTAGCATTTTTCAGATTGGCTTCTTTCACTTAGTAATATACATTTAAGGTTCCTCACTGTCTTCTTTTTAGCCCTGAATAACATTCCACTGTGGGCTTCCCTGGTGGCTCAAATAGTAAAGACAGTGAAAGTCACTCAGTCGTGTCTGACTCTTTGCGACCCCATGGACTATACAGTCCATGGAATTCTCTAGGCCAGAATACTGGAGTGGACAGCCTTTCCCTTCCTTCCCAACTCAGGGATCAAATCCACCTGGTCTCCCATGGAGTCCAATCCAGGTCTCCCGCGTTGCAGGCAGATTCTTTACCAGCTGAGCCACAGGGGAAGCCCAAGAATACTGGAGTGGGTAGCCTATCCCTTCTGCAGCAGATCTTCACAACCCAGGGATCGAACCGAGGTCTCCCACATTGCAGGCAGATTCTTGACAACTGAGCTATGAGGGAAGCCTAGACAGTAAAGAAGCTGCCTGCAGTGCAGGTGACCTGGGTTTGATCCCTGGGTTGGGAAGATCCCCTGGAGAAGGACATGGCAACCTACTCCAGTACTCTTGCCTGAAGAGTTCCTTGAACAGAAGAGCCTGGCGGGCTACACTCCAAGGGGTGGCAAAAAGTCAGACACAACTGAGCAACTAACACACACAGACACACACACACACACAATACTCCATTGTCTGGAATTGTCTCAGTTTATGAACCCACTCATCTACTGAAGGACATCTTGGTCCCTTCCAAGGCTTGGCAATATTAAATAAAGCTACTGTAACAATCCATGTACCAGTTTTTGTGTGAACCTAAGTTCTCAGCTGCTTTCGGTAAATACTAAGGAGTGAGATTACTAGATCATATGGTGAGAGTATGTTTAGTTTTATAAGAAGCTGCCAAGAAGTCTTGCAAAGAGGCTATACTATTTTGCATTCTCACCAGCAATGAATGGGCATTCCTGTTGCTCTCCCTCCTCACCAGCATTTGCTGTTGTCGGTGTTCTGGATTTTGGCCATTCTCATAGGTGTGCAGTGTTAAGGAGAACTGCTATTATTTTAGCAAAGAGGAAACTGAGGCCCAGACAGGTTACATAACTTGCCCAAGGTCATGCAGTAAGTGGCAGAGTCAGACTCTAACCCTGGATGAGGTGACACTCAAGCTGGGGCAATTCCACCACTGACCAGCAGGCCACGCCGCTCACAGGTGCAGCCCCGGCTGGCCACAGGTGCAGGCCTCGCTGGTCACAGGTGCAGCCCCGGCTGGCCACAGGTGCAGGCCTCGCTGGTCACAGGTGCAGCCCCGGCTGGCCACAGGTGCAGGCCTCGCTGGTCACAGGTGCAGCCCCGGCTGGCCACAGGTGCAGGCCTCGCTGGTCACAGGTGCAGCCCCGGCTGGCCACAGGTGCAGGCCTCGCTGGTCACAGGTGCAGCCCCGGCTGGCCACAGGTGCAGGCCTCGCTGGTCACAGTGCAGCCCCGGCTGGCCACAGGTGCAGGCCTCGCTGGTCACAGGTGCAGCCCCGGCTGGCCACAGGTGCAGGCCTCGCTGGTCACAGGTGCAGCCCCGGCTGGCCACAGGTGCAGGCCTCGCTGGTCACAGGTGCAGCCCCGGCTGGCCACAGGTGCAGGCCTCGCTGGTCACAGGTGCAGCCCCGGCTGGCCACAGGTGCAGGCCTCGCTGGTCACAGGTGCAGCCCCGGCTGGCCACAGGTGCAGGCCTCGCTGGTCACAGGTGCAGCCCCGGCTGGCCACAGGTGCAGGCCTCGCTGGTCACAGGTGCAGCCCCGGCTGGCCACAGGTGCAGGCCTCGCTGGTCACAGGTGCAGCCCCGGCTGGCCACAGGTGCAGGCCTCGCTGGTCACAGGTGCAGCCCCGGCTGGCCACAGGTGCAGGCCTCGCTGGTCACAGGTGCAGCCCCGGCTGGCCACAGGTGCAGGCCTCGCTGGTCACAGGTGCAGCCCCGGCTGGCCACAGGTGCAGGCCTCGCTGGTCACAGGTGCAGCCCCGGCTGGCCACAGGTTCAGCCTTGCCCAGCCCTGTGAGGCGGGGCCTCAGGTGGCCACATCTACTGAGAGTGAACTGGTGCCCAGATTATGTGGCTGGAGAGAGCAGCCAGGATTTGAGCTCCATCCTGCTGGTTCCGGGCAGGGGCACCAGGTCTCGGCTCTGCTGCCCTCGGGGCATGCCCCCTTCTCTGGACACCCTTGAGTGAAGGTTTGGGGTCATAGCAGCTCCCAGGGGAAGGGATGGAGCCATGTTCTGATCTGGAAGCAGCACAGGGTGTCTGCCCATTGTCTGCGAGCACTGGCTAGACCATCTGTTCCAAAATGTTTAGACGAGCACTTTCTTGTGTTTTCCAGTATCTTCCGGTGGCCGCCCAGACCTTTTAGAGTAGAATCCCTATGCCCTCCAGTGTCCACCAAGGCCCTTCTTAAAGTGCATCCCCGGTTACTACTGTCCCTTGCTGTCCCCGCCCCCTTGCTACCACCTAGTGGCCCCACATGGACCCACCTCAGGGCCTTGCTCTGACGCTCACCTCTGGAGCTCCATGCATTCCCTCCCCACCTCTTGACACTGAGTTACATGTTGATCATCTTTATTATCTGTCTCCTCATCACTGGAATGGGGACAAGGGCATTATCCACTTATCTCCCCCACAGAATCCCCAGCTCAAAGTACCTGGCACACAGTACATGCTCGATAAATGGTCTGTTGGATTTTGAAAAATTCTAGCTGGACTCTCTCCTCCAAGCCGACCCCATCCCAGGCCCCTCTCCTCTATGATACAGTCTGGGATGCAAGCTGCTGCTCATGGCTTGCACACTGCATGGCTAGACCAGCAAGAAGTCATAGCAAATGACGCATCCAAGAGCCAGCTCTTCGGGTCTGGCAGCCTCCGGAGGCTGGAGAGCCTGGAGCTGGGGTGGGTCTCCGCATCCATGGCGCCCCTCCCTGGGCTCTGGTTCCAGGGGGTCATGGAGGGCTGACCTGGGGTGTCCTGGGGGCGGCGTGGCCTCCAGCAGGAGGATGTGGCCCACAAGGTTGCTGACCGGCCGTGGTTCTTCTTGCAGAGGAAGGCATCAACCATGAGTGTAAGCTGTGCAACCAGATGTTCGACTCCCCGGCCAAGCTCCTCTGTCACCTCATCGAGCACAGCTTTGAGGGCATGGGCGGCACCTTCAAATGCCCTGTGTGCTTCACAGGTAGGTGTGCCCAGCGGGCAGCAGGTGGGGAGAGCAAGGGACCCAGGAGCCCAGCCCTTCAAGCCCTGGCCTTCAGCGTCGGTTCCTGGCACAGCGTGGCTGCAGTCTGTGGGAGGACGCCCCGAGGGATCCACAGCCCCGTGGCCGCACGTGCCTCGCCTGTGCCCAGCTGACCTGGCCCTCCTGTCTACACTCTCAGCCTCCTGCACTTCGGCAGTGTGGTCTCCTAGCCCTCCTCCCACCCTGCTGCTGCCAGGCCTCCCCCCCTGCCAGCCTTGCCCTTCTGCAGTGGGGGCTCCAGGCTCGTTTCGAGCTGCAAGCTCTGTCCAGCACCAGCGGGGCTCTCCTTCACCTCCCTCCTGCCCACCCCACCCCCCAGCGCCCTGGCCTGTCCCAGCCCCTGCTGCATCCGTGCTCCAGGCTGGAGGGGTCAAGGTGGTTCTGCCAGCCAAACTCCCCAGCCCCCAGACTGGCTGCCGGCCCGAGTGAGCGGCTGCCCCGGCCTGAGGCGAGTCTCAGGGGCTCTGCCGAGCCCCCCTCCTGCTGCCCAGATGGCAGCCGGTGTGCGTGGGGGAGCCTGGCCTTCCCCTGCCTCCCCCCTGACATCTGTCGTCTGCCATGGCGGGAAGCCCACCCTGGGGAGGGCGCCTGGTGGGAGGGGATCTCTGAAGGGCTCACCTCCCAGACACACAGCTGCTTCAGGGCCACCTCCTGTGTGCGCCCAGGGCCAGGACCGCCTCGTGCACTCCTGCTACGGGAGGTGGGGCCGGTGACCTGCGGGAAGGGGCTCTGCTATTGGGAGGGCCCCCCCACACTCACACCCCCCCGGGGTTCCCAGGAGTCTTGGCACACACTGGTGCCCCTACTCCCCCAATCCCTCAGTCTCAGGAGCCCCCACCCATCTGTTACCAACACACTCCATGAGCTGGGTCGGGGCTGGCACCGAGGGGCCCCAGCTGCTAGGTCTGCCCACCCAGGACACGGGGCCCCCTGTGTAGGGATGTGAGGATGCTGACAGCCTCAGCAAGAACACTGATCCTGGTCCATTGAGCACCTTCCTGTGCCAGACACTGTGCTGAGCTTACTTAATACAGACCTCCGTTCTGCCACCTGCAGAGAGGGACCTTGGACAAGACACTCAACATTCCCAGTGCCACAGTTTTCCATCAAATGGGGATAACTAACAGTGCCTGCCTTATTGGCCTGTGCCTCAGTCAGGGACTCCACACGCGGAAGGTAACCAGCAAACGGTGATGATGACAATGATGACATTCACTGGGCTAATTAAGTGCCAAGCCATCTTCTAAATGTTTTGCAAGTATTAAACTATTTATCTTCCCAGCTGCCCCAGTGAGCTTCCTACTTGAATGGTCCTCGTTTTTCAGATGAGGAAAAAAAGCTCAGAGAGGTTAAGTGACTTGTCCAATATTACACAGCCTGTGAGTGGCAGAGCTCAGCTTCACTGGCTTGAGCCCTCTCCAGTGGGTGCCCGTGATGCTCCAGATAGCCCGCTGTTTGGCCCCTGTGTCCATGCCTGGGTGATCCCCACTTGGAGTGGTGTGGGACAGCTGCTGTGGGTGGCCGGGCTGTGTCCCCAGTGTCCCCTGACGGCCATGTCCATATCCGTGTCCAGTCTTCGTCCAGGCCAACAAGTTGCAGCAGCACATCTTTGCTGTGCACGGGCAGGAGGACAAGATCTACGACTGCTCGCAGTGCCCGCAGAAGTTCTTCTTCCAGACCGAGCTGCAGGTGAGCACCCGTGTCCGCTGCGCGCACCCCTCCTGGGGCTCTTTGGGCCCCCACTGGCACTGAGGGTCGTGGGGTGAATCCATGATGGTGGGGTCTTGTACTCAGCCCCACCCTAACCGAAAAAGCAACAGGCCCTCTGGACTTGCGTTTGTGGGTCTGGAGCCAGTGCTTGCCCTCCTGGCTGCTGGTGGGGGGTGTGGCCTCCTGGCCCCGCTGAGAGCATTCTGAGCAGAGCCGGACCGAAGAGCCTGAAACTGCTGAGCCTGGAACTCGAGTCAGAGGCTTTTAACCTTTGTGTGTTTCTGTGGCAAATCCCTTGCCCACTCAGGGGTTTCATTTCCCCCCCGGTGTTCCATGATGCTGTTCCTCTAAACGCTGGATCTGTGGCTGGTGGCCCGTGTAGCTTGCCTGGCTGAGTCCTGGGGTTGTGGGCATCCAGAAGCTGGATCTGGTGTCTTGGAACCTGCAGGGTGCCCAGGAAAGGCAGAGAAGTGGGAGCAGTGGGTGCCGGGCTGAGCCCCAACTCAGAGAAAGGGATACTTGCCATGGGTCCCCGAGGCTGATGTGGCCCTCAAGCATGGCACACAGCCCTCAGCTCCTTCAGCCCCGCCCACCCCCGCATCCATCCAGGGTCGATAATAGCTAAGAGGGCGCCCTTGGGAAGGGAAGATGCCCTGGTGGCCCTTCCTGGACACCCACAGCCACTTCCCTCAGTGTCCTCTGGGACTCCTTCCCATCTGCTACTGGTTTTTAAGGACCAAGATCTGTGTCCAGTAAACCACCTTCTCACCCACTGGTTTTAGCAAGAAACTCTCATAACACTAGGAGCTCATGCGCCATCCCAGAAATACCATACATACAGACACACACAGAGAAAAATCATATATACACTGTATAATAGCATCACACACACAAAGCACATGTCTATACATACAGAAACATCATTTTTATTGGTTAACATCACAGATACACAGCATCATACCACAGCATTATACCACACCCCCAAAAAACGAACACACAGGTGTCCACAGAAATACCAGACGTACACACAGATGCGTGGAAATACCACATACTGGGGATAACACAGTTTTCAGGTGGGAGGCAGGTTAGGTTCTGCTGCAGTAACAAATATCCCCTAGCTCTGTCTTCAAGTTACAAAGATTTATTTGCTGCCCACGTTACACATCCAGGCAAATGGCCTGGGAGAGACTCTGCTCACAGTCATCAGTGACCTCAACCCATGGTGGGTCCATCTCCTATCACGTTTCAGTTCAGTTCAGTTCAGTCGCTCAGTTGTGTCTGACTCTTTGCGACCCCATGAACTGCAGCACGCCAGGCCTCCCTGTCCATCACCAGCTCCCGGAGTTCACTCAGACTCAGTGATGCCATCCAGCCATCTCATCCTCTGTCGTCCCCTTCTCCTCCTGCCCCCAATCCCTCCCAGCATCAGAGTCTTTTCCAATGAGTCAACTCTTCACATGAGGTGGCCAAAGTACTGGAGTTTCAGCTTTAGCATCATTCCTTCCAAAGAAATCCCAGGGCTGATCTCCTTCAGAATGGACTGGTTGGATCTCCTTGCAGTCCAAGGGACTCTCAAGAGTCTTCTCCAACACCACAGTTCAAAAGCTCAATTCTTCTGTGCTCAGCCTTCTTCACAGTCCAACTCTCACATCCATACATGACCACAGGAAAAACCATAGCCTTGACTAGACGGACCTTAGTTGGCAAAGTAATGTCTCTGCTTTTGAATATACTATCTAGGTTGGTCATAACTTTCCTTCCAAGGAGTAAGCGTCTTTTAATTTCATGGCTGCAATCACCATCTGCAGTGATTTTGGAGCCTAAAAAATTAAGTCTGGCACTGTTTCTACTGTTTCCCCATCTATTTCCCATGAAGAGATGGGACCACATGCCATGATCTTTGTTTTCTGAATGTTGAGCTTTAAGCCAACTTTTTCACTCTCCTCTTTCGCTTTCGTCAAGAGGCTTTTTAGTTCCTCTTCACTTTCTGCCATAAGGGTGGTGTCATCTGCATATCTGAGGTTATTGATATTTCTCCAGGAAATCTTGATTCCAGCTTGTGTTTCTTCCAGACCAGCCTTTCTCATGATGTACTCTACATATAAGTTAAATAAGCAGGGTGACAATATACAGCCTTGACGCACTCCTTTTCCTATTTGGAACCAATCTGTTGTTCCATGTCCAGTTCTAACTGTTGCTTCCTGACCTGCATACAGA
Source organism: Aepyceros melampus (assembly GCA_006408695.1). Lineage (NCBI taxonomy): Eukaryota > Metazoa > Chordata > Mammalia > Artiodactyla > Bovidae > Aepyceros > Aepyceros melampus. Next base: position 186,879 of record SJXQ01011889.1, read on the forward strand.
TTTCTCAAGAGGCAGGTCAGGTGGTCTGGTATTCCCATCTCTCTCAGAATTTTCCACAGTTTATTGTGATCCAAACAGTCAAAGGCTTTGGCATTAGTCACTGAGGCAGGGAGAGGAGGAGATGACAGTTGGCAGGCCAGCTCTCAAAGTTTCACTGGGAAATGACTCACATCTCATTCACACATTATCTTGACCAGAACCCATCACGTGGCCATGCTCAATTTCAAAGGCGAGAGGGAGGGAAGCCCCAGTGTCTGTAAGAGGAGAGCTGGCTTCCTCATGCGCCCAAGGACTAGGGCACACTGAGGCCCCCAGTATCTGCCTGCCCTACACACGCTGCCTGCACACTCATGCAGGTGGTGGTCCTGCACTCAGCAGCTACCCTCCCACCCCCACCCCAGGGGAGGGGGAAGGGCTGCGGTCACGGCAGAGTCCTCATGTTGCTGGAGCTTTTCTGGGGTTGAAGGGGTGCAGCCGTGCCTGTTGCAGGGTGGCCCACTTCACCATGCTGCAGCCCGTGCCCTCAACCGGGCCAGGATAGGCCTATGTGGCTCCCGACAGCCATCGCCCAGAGAAAGTGCAGATACTCCCACAGAGGGCACAAGAGGGATTCAGCATCCTTTGGTTAGGGTCCTGCTCCCATGGACTGGCCCTGCACCCGGGCTGGGCAGGCAGAGCTGACAAACCTGACCTCTGACCTTGAACTGCGCCAGATGGTTTGCTGGAAAGCCTATTTCTTTTCCTCCTTTGGGCAGCCCTTCTGAGTTCCTCTAAATCCTCTATTACTCACACAGCCTTTATCCCATCTCAGTGTGGGGGAGAATTACAGACCCAGGCCCAAAGAGGGGATTCTACTTCCAAATGACCACCAGCAAGGTTGCAACCCCACCCGGGGCCCCACCACTGTCTCCCCATTGATCCACAAACTGAGTGTGTACCTCTGGGCTGAGCCTGTGAGGGGACAGCTAACTGCCCCTCTTCTCATTTGACGAAGCGGGCTGGTACCAGCCCCGATCAGTGTCTGTCTGGGAAGCCTTGCTTGTGCATGGGCTGAGCACCCAGCACCCTACCTCCCCTTGCCTTACCTGCCTGGGCAGCTTCCAGAATGGGGCTCAGGTCCCCAGACAAGTGAACCCTTTTATGGCCTAACACATGTGTGCATGCTAAGTTGCTTCAGTCGTGTCTGACTCTTTGCAACCCTGGACTGTAGCCTGTCAGGCTCCTCTGTCCATGGGATTCTCCAGGCAAGAGTGGGTTGCCATGCCCTCCTCCAGGGGATCTTGCCCACCCAGGGATTGAACCCACGTCTCCTGCATTGGCAGGCAGATTCTTTACCACTAGCGCCACCTGGGAAGCCCCATAGCCCAACATGGCAGGCCTCTCTTAAATGCACCAGCTCATATAAACTGTGATTTACTTAAACTTCGGGCTCATCAGCCCTCTGGTTCCCCCACACTGTCCTGAACACCAAAAGAGGGATGATTGCTTTACGTGTTGGCTTAGAGGTTTTCCCCAGAGAAACTTCCGTGTCCTGCCTTTTACGAGCTTCATAGCATCCCTGTGCCAGAGACCAGCTTTGTGGCACAGGGACCAGAGATGTAGGGAGCTGTGGTTTCAAGTCTTGTCTCGCTTCGACTGCACCCACCTGGGGCTGCAGACATCTCAGATGCCAGAATGGTTTGTATGGGCTGGGGGTTCCCTGGGTCACCCAGTCAGTCTTTAAGGCAGATCCTCAAATGCCAAGAATCTCACTAAATTATAGCCTTAACAAGTCACTATTTTCTGCAATTAATGATTTTAATTACAGACCATTTAAATGTGGAAGTGTTGTAGTAATGCCAAATGTATGCAAATAATGGCTTTCGTTAAGTAACTCGAAGAGCAGTTTTCTGGTTTTTTTGAAAGGATTTTTCAGGCATTGAAAATTTCATCATTACACTGAAGCTGGAGCTGGCAGACACATGGGTTATTTCCCCAGAGTGACACGTGGCGATTTGGGGATGCAACAGAAGACGGGGCCTGGTCTTCGCTGAGGCCTTGACTGGCTCTGCAGGCTGTATGTCATGTCAGTTCTATGGAGAAACTCAGGGCAGCTGATGTTTTTAGGCACAAGCGACTCTGGGCTGAGAGGTCTTTGGAAGATATGAAATCTAGAATTGTTCTCGCTATCGGAGCATAATTCCTGCTGTGCATATAGAGGTGGGTTTGGGCTCTGGAAGGCTTGGTCTGTGTCAGAATGAAATGTCTGCCTCCAAAGGGAGTGTTCTCTTGGGTTGCATTAATAGGAACACAGTTGCCAGAAAGAGGGAGACGCAAGTCCTATTTGATTCTGAGTTCACCTGGCTCTGCCCAAAGACAGATTAATTTAAAGGGCTTTGGACAGACCAGGGCATATTCATTGATTAGATGCATGAGAGGGAACTTACTTTGCTCTTTATTTGTTCAGAGCATGCAGCGAGAGGTGAAGTGTCTGTTATGTACAGACACCAGATCTATAAACCAGCAGGACAATGGTGAGTGAGACAGAGAAACACCCATAAGGCCTCCGTTCTGGAGAGGACTGATGGACACTTTCCAACAGTGGTCAGTGACGTGGAGAAAATAAAGTCAGGTATTGGCTAGAGCATAATGGGGGATGAGATTGGTTATAAGCTTGGTGAGTGTGGTAAGGAAGGGGCTACTCTCTGAGGGGGTGGCATTTGAGCTGAGGCCCGGAAGATGAGAGAGAGAGAGGGTGTATGGGAAAGAGCCACAAGTGGAGAGGCCCTGCAGCCACTGAGAGCTAGGTGTGTTGCTGGGATGACAGAAGGGGATGTGGAGCTGAAGCATAGTGGGGTAGGGGGTGGTAAAGGGAGCTGAGAGTGGAGGCCAGGTCTCAGCAAGGATCATAGGACAGCAAAGGCATTTGAATGCGATCCCCACTGTGATGGGGAACCAGGCAGGGAAGAGATACTATCTGATTTATATCCTGAACCCAAATTTAAGAAATCTAGCCTTTGCGAATCACTGACTATTAAGAAACTGAAAAATCACAAGCTGGGAAAAAATATTTGCAAATCACATATATGATAAAATACTTGTATCTGAAACATATTTTTAAAAAACTCTCAAAACTCAATAATGAAGGGGGAAATCAATAATAATAACAACAAAGAAAAAATTTCAACACTTCACCAAAGATGTAGGATGTTCAACATGGTTAGTATTTAATAACTGTGTGCGTGCTCAGTCGCTCAGTCGTGTCCAACTCTTTGTGACCCCCATGGACTGTAGTCCACCAGGCTCCTCTGTCCATGGGATTTTCCAGGTAAGAACACTGGAGTGGGTTGCCATTTCCTATTCAAAGGGATCTTCCCAATCCAGGAAATGAACCTGTGTCTCTTGCGTCTCCTGCACTGGCAGGAGGATTCTTTATCTCTGTCACCTGGGAAGCCCTGGTTAGTAATTAGGGATGAACAAGTGAAAACCATGACATAAACCATGGTACGCCTAGTAGAAGGACCAAAACAAAACCAAAAAACTGACAAGTGCCAGCCAGGACATAGAGGAGCAGCCAGAACTTTCCTAAATTGCTGGGGGAATGCAAAATGGTACAGCCATGTGGCAAAATAGTTTGTAAGTTTCTTACAAAGTTAAACATACAGTTAACCTGTGACCTAGCAAGGCTACTGCTGGGTGTTTATCCCAGAGAACTTGAAAACATACCCATCTAGAAACCTCTGCATGACTGATGTAAAACTTTATTTATAATGGCCCCAAACTGGAAACACCCCAATGATCCCTTCCCTGGTAAGTGAGCAGACAGGTATCTGTTCATACCATGGACTACTACTCAGCAATAAAATGCAACTGCTCTTACATATAACAACATGTATGAACTGCAAATGGCAAGTGAAAGAAGCCAGACTCCAAAGGCTCCATACTATGTGATTCTGTATACATGGTGCTGTGGAAAAAGACAAAAATATGGGAATAGAAAACAGACCAATAGTGGCTAGGGCTGGGGGAAAGAAATGAGGAAACCTCAACAAGATTCATCTAAACACACAAATGCACACACAAGCATGCATGCCCCACTCAGCCAGGCAGAGTGCTAGGCTGTGAGCATGCGACCTGGCTCAAGGAGCTTTCAAGGGATAATTCACCAGGAGAAGACTTGACTGCTGGGGGAGTGTGGGGACAGTTGCCTTCAAGTGTTTTAAGCTCTGCCGGAATGAGGGGTGCTCAGCATGCTTCTGGTGGCCCCCAGACTTCCGGTAGTGGGCAGAGACTCTGGATGAAGATTTTCTTCTCTGGCAGTCGTGATTCAGGCATCACTCTCTGAGGTTAGCTTGAGCAAGATGGGAATGAAATTGTAGGGACATGGGCATGACTGTGAATGCCAAGAGCAGGAAGCACTATTGAGTTTTCAGCAGTCCTGTTCCCAAGAACCAAGTGCCCTTGATCAAGGCAGTGACACTTGCCTCTGCATCTTTCTGGCTTGGAGCGTGTTCTCTCTCACTGCTGACTCTCCAGGCTCCTCTACACATGGAGGAAGGTGGTTGGCACTTCCTCCTGTCCTGTCTGCTGAGACAGACACACCTGGGTATTTCAACAGAGGGGCTTTAGGGTGCAGATTTCGTTAGCACAAGTAGCCACAAGGAACACCCAGCCAAGCCAGAAATGGTGACTGCAGCTAACAGCCAATGTGCAGGCAACAAGTTAGATTCCTGGAGTGGAAGGCTGGTGGTTGTGCTCAGGTGTGCTGTCCAATCCTGCTCCAGTGACTGTGGCCCCATATGGGGCTGATAATGAGCACCAGCAGGGGAAGGGGAGCTGGGCAGGTAGACACCACAGAGGCCCACGTGTGGGCAAACTGTCTACAGATGGAATAAATGGAAGGTGGTGAGGTGCCTGTCAGTGGAGGTGTGCAAACAGACACTTGTCTTAAATGCTGCAGAGGGGCAGGCACGGAGCACAGACTTTGTGAGAAAGGCTCTGCATTTGAAGCCTTAAAAGATGGTGACTGCAGCCATGAAATTAAAGATGCTTGCCCCTCGGAAGAAAAGCTATGACAAACCTAGCTGCTGCTGCTAAGTCACTTCAAGTTAACTCATAGGATCCGACTCTGTGCGACCCCATAGACGGCAGCCCACCAGGCTCCACTGTCCCTGGGATTCTCCAGGCAAGAACACTGGAGTGGGTGGCCATTTCCTTCTCCAATGCATGAAAGGAAAAGTGAGAGTGAAGTTGCTCAGTTGTGTCCGACTCTTAGCAACCCCATGGACTGCAGCCTAACAGGCTCCTCCGTCCATGGGATTTTCCAGGCGAGAGTACTGGAGTGGGTTGCCATTGCCTTCTCCATGACAAACCTAGACGGCATATTAAAAAGCAGAGAATTACTTTACCAACAAAGGTCTGTCTAGTCACAGCTATGGTTTTTCCAGTAATCATGTATGGATGTGAGAGTTGGACCATAAGGAAGGCTGAGCACCAAAGAATTGATGCTTTTGAACTGTGGTGCTCTCCAGACTCTTGAGAGCCCTTGGACTGCAAGGAAGATCCAACGAGTCCATCCTAAAGGAAATCAGTCCTGAATATTCATTGGAAGGACTGATGCTGAAGCTAAACTCCAATACTTTGGCCACCTGATGCAAAGAGCTCTGATGGAAAAGACCCTGATGCTGGGAGAGTTGAAGGCGGGAAGAGAAAGGGATGACAGAGGATGAGATGGTTGGATGGCATTGATGATTTCATGGACACAAGTTTGAGCAAGCTCCAGGAGTTGGTGATGGACAGGGAAACCTGGCGTGCTGCAGTCCGTGGGGTCACAGAGAGTCAGATACAGCTGAGCGACTGAACTGAACTCCGTCATTTATCAGCTCTGGGCCTCAGTTTCTTTATCTGTAAGTGGGTATTAATAGTTCTTGTTAACTCATGGTTGTGTTGTAAAGCCCTTGGCACACCTGCCTGTTACTGTTGTCATTTCCTAGTAGTAATATAGTTAGCATTAGCCATTTGAGGTTCAGATGACTTGGTAGGGTCCCCTCTGTTTGGGCTTTGCTGTGATTTCATGATTTCTGGCCTGAGGTGGAATAAAGGGAGACTAGATCTTTCCCTCTGCGACGCCTAGCCAAGTCTTAAGGCCACGGGCACTGGGGCGTGGGAGTTGCTGGCTGCAGAGCAGGGAGGCAAGGGGGCAACAGCACAGAGTGGGGGCCTGAGGCTAGGCCGTCACTGCTCGCTTTCTACATGTTTCCGAGCGCCTTTGGCCCAGACCTTTTCTCAGGACGCTGTTTCCTCAGCTGTGCTGGGGCTCAGTGGAGGGAGGCATGCAGATTTGGTTGGGGACATGAGACAAGCCTGTAAACCACACACCCCCAAAATATCAAGGCTGTTGACCTTGCGTTTCCAGCCTCAGGCCTCAGCAGATGAAGGCCTGGGGCCCTGTGGGCCCTTTGCCAGGGGTGAGCTGACCTGAGGGGAGGGGCGTGCTCCGCCCGCCCAGCCCAGCTGTCCCTGATCCCGGCGGACACCTCTCTGCTCACAGATGCTGGCAGAGGCGCACGTCCTTCTCACCGTCCTGAGAACCTCACTGCTTCTCAGTCTTCATTATCGCCGAGGGGGTCTGGAAGGGGGATCACCGATTCCCAGCCATACACGGCAGGCCTCTGACAGGTGGAGAGGCTCCTTGCAGAACTGGCCAGGAAGTAGTTACAACAGCTGCCCCCTGGGTGGATGCCTAGCGTGGGCCAGGCCCTCTTCTAAGCATTTTGCATGGATTGTCTTCACCGGGGTCCTGTGACGTAGGCTCTCCTTCTCCCCACTGACTGATGTGGAAACTGAGACTCCGAGAGGTTAAATGATTTGCCCAGGGTCACTTGCCCGTGGCAGAGCCACAGACAAAGCCAAATCGTCTTCGCCACCAAGGCAAACAGAAATCCTCCAAAGTTGAAATGAATTGCCATTTATATGAGCTAATAGATTTAAATGAGGCCTGCGGTGCTGAACTATAAAAAGCCTTGTGTCAGGGGACCCAGAAACTATTTTAGTAGTTGGGCCAAGCAGGTAGCACAAATAGCAGTAACCGGGGATGCGGAAGAACCTGCTCGTGGGTGGGCCCCCGCGGAAGCACCCTGGGGACTGCTCTGCGGAGCCAGTCCTGTGTAGCCGTGTTCGCAAGGCTGCAGCTTGAGGCCAGGAGCCTGCAAATTTTCTCGCAATGAGCAGTCAGCTCAGGCCAGGCTTAGGGAGAGAGGAAGAATGGGGGCCAGGTTTGGGGAGAGGAATCTTACAAGCTCTCGCTCTTCCTGGTGATGCATCTTCGTGCTCACGAAGCTTTAGCCGGGTGCTGCCACAGGAGGCTGAGCCGGAGAAAGGTCTCTGATGCTGGGATGTCGGGCATCCCAGGCCTCTGCGATGGGGCCGGGACGGGGGAGTGGTGGGCCTGCCCCGTGCCCTGGAATCTAGACTCCATCACTGACAAAAGCCCGGGGCTGCAGGAAGCACATCCCAAGCTGGCCCGCAGCGGCAAAGCGGCCAGCCTGGCGTTGAGCGGGCGCATTTAAAGGATTAGCTCACGCTGTTGCTTGTGTGTGCCTAATCATGCCGCTTCCAGCTAAATGATTACAATTGATTAAAAGCAGAGCTAGGTATTCTAACTAGCAACCTGGAGCCCTTCCGATGGGGCCAGCTGGGCCCTACTAGGCGGAATCCTGGTACCTAGCCAGGGGGAGGTGTCTGTGAGCCAAGGGCGTGGTCTGAGCCCCAAGGGAACCCCTCCTTGTGAACACTGACTTTGACCTTTTCCCTCATTCCATTTCACAGACATTTACTGAGTACCTGTTACAGTCATCATCATCGGGGCCTGGGCTGCGGCTGTGAACGGGTAGATAGGTCCCTACGCTCAGGAAGCTGACGTTCTGCAAGAGATACCAAATTAAGTCAGTAAATATGTGAACGAGGTCATTCCAGATTGCAGAATTTTGAAGACAGTAATACACTGCTTTGGGACAGAAAGTGAAGTGTGTGTGTGTGTGTGTGTGTGTGTGTGTGTGTGTGTGTTGGGGCAAGGAGGAGGGACTAACGGCTGAAAAAAATCAGATCAGGGGTCAAGGAAGGCTGGCATATCAACTGAGTCCTGGAGGCTGAGAAGGGGAAGAGCTGGAGGAATATCTGGGAAAGGGAACAGCCAGTGCAAAGGCCCAGAGACGCAGACAGGTGTGGGGAGTCCGAGGAACAGAGAAGAGGGCAGTCAGGAGGGAGGGGAGTAAAGCCCCCTCTCACTTCACTCTTCGGGCCGTGATTTTCTCAGCTTCCGCGATGCAACGCACCTGCCGAGCCTTCAGCCTGAACGCCCTTCCCTTCTCCTGAGTCTTCAGGCCCCAGCCCAAGCGGTCCCTTCTCTGAGAAGCCGCCCCCGATTCTCCCTCCCTGGACTTCTCCAACCCTGCGTTTAACTCCCCGATCCCTTTGCATGTCTACACCTGACTTCCCCCTCTAATGTGAATTTGGGGAGGGTGAAGCCTCTTTCGGCCTGCCACCCATCCATCCATCCATCCACCCACCATATGTTTCACCATATTTGTTTATAGCTCCTGGAAAGTAGGAACAAAGGGAAGAGAACACACACAAGGAAAGGAGTAAAGGAAGGAGAACTGCAACTGCAGATTCTAGGAGCCCATTTTTAAAATTTCTGGTCCTTATAAGATGGGTAACCAAGGAGCCAGTTTCCTTGCCTCTTTGCGCTGCTGCTATCAGATCTAGCTAGATAATTATAACTAATAATAATTAAAAACTGAAAGTGCTCTAGGCGTATACTTAGCATTTGACTCTTTGGCTGAGCTTTCCGTGAGCAGCAGCATCTTCCTCCTTCCTGTTTTAAAAGACGGCCCATCTGTGCCAGCCACCACTACACAGAGAGCAGGGCCTGGCTGGACTTGGCCAGAGGAACGAGACGGAGGTGCCAGTGACACCCAGCCGTGGTCCCGGGCAGCGAGTGCCTGTTGCAGGCATTGGAGTCCTTCCCAGGTTGCCCCTCCCCCGGCGTCTCCTGTGCAGATGCTTGCCCCTTGCTGGCCTCAGTTGTACAGTGGGTTGTACCATGGCCCTGTCTGTACAATGGTGTGGGACCTACTGCCTCGAGGTTTGTGAGGATGGACAGTTCTGTAGAAAAGCACTTGCCGAGCACTTAGAATATAAAGCTTCCTGTCAGTAATTACGGCACATTGAGGGTATGAGCCCTGCGTGCCCTGCCTTCCCCACTAGGGCAGGAAACCAGAGCCCAGCACAGCCCGATTTCTATTCACCTTGGCGATGTGGTGTGGTGGTGCCCACAGAGCCTGGCTGCAAATTCCAGCCCCACTGCCGAGTGGCCCTGTGACCCTGAGCAAGTCACTGACCTCAGCGAATGAGGCCTCAGTGAATGGGGCGGGTAATGACAGTGTCCAGAGGGCCTTCAGCCCCAGGTCTGGTCAGAGTCCAGGTTTGCTGAGCACCAGCCACTGTTGTTGGCACTGTTGTGACCTGTGGGCTTCGGTTCACTCCTTCACGGCTGATTCCTTCAGCCCGTCATGCGTGGATGCGCTCAGTGCAGCCCACGAGGTTTGCTGAGCACCTACTGTGTGCCAGTGTGTACACGTTCTAGGGATACACAAAGGCCTATGTCTCTCAAGTACTGCCCAGAGAGAAACAGGGAACTGATGAGGCCAGACAGACAGAGAACAGATTCCGCGTTCACGGGGTAATCTAGTGTAATGCATGCACTAGAGCACAGCGTCACAAGAGTCACGCCGTGTGTGAGTCTCACGCAGCAGGACTGCCGCGCCCTGCGGAACACAGCTGGACCCCACGTGGCCCCTTCCTCTCCGTGTCTGCAGGCCTGTCTGTGTCTCTTAGTTTTCTACTCCTGGGTGGGGCGAGGCCTTGCCTGCACATCGTCGTCCTCTGTCACCGCCACCACCCTTGGGGTGACTGAGCTTCCTGAGGGGCTGTGTGTGCAGATCTAGGATCTGCATCTGGAGAAGACTGAGGAGTGGGCAGTGACTCATCCTTGTCCTTCTGACGCCCGGACACAGGTGTCTGAGCCTCTCACCCCACTGAAGTCAAAACGAGGCAGAGTTCCTGAGTGTCGGTGGGGGGCCTGACTCCATCTCTTCATACGTACAGTCTTTTGAGGCCTCTTGGTGTCCCCTCGAGTGTGGCATCTTATGACCTTTGTGGCACGAAGGGGTAAACTGAGGCTCCCTTGGGTCACACGGCTGCTGGAGTTGCAGGTCTGTGAACACAGGTAGCCTGGCCCTAGTGACTGTGCTCTGGGCCCTGAGGTTGGGGCAGTGCAGGCCTCTGGGCGCTGGGCTAGGCCTCACCTCCCAGTAGGCCAGAGTTCCAGAAGGTGACTCGGAGGTCGCCAGCAGGTGACTGGAGCCTGTGGATGCCTTGCTCTGGGCGGGGGGGCTGCGGTTGCCGTGGTCACTGCAGAGAGGAGCAAGGGAGCGGCAGGCCCAGGAGGAGTCAGGCTTGGCTGTGCTCAGATGCCCTCATGGCCCTGGGGCTCTGTCTGCATGGGCGATGGAGTGTGTGGAGGCCCAGGTGGGGACTGGGCGGTGGGGGCGGGGTGCCCCGGAGGCCTGGCTCCGGGCAGAGATGGCACTGGAATCGGCCTCGGGCTGCCCGTCTGCCCGTCGGAGCCTGTCATTCATGCCCTAGGGCAGGGGGCCAACCAACTTTAGAGGGGCACCATGCCACGGCGACAGATGGGCGTGGGGGAGCTGCCAGGAGCTGAGGCTGGCGGCCATTGTGTGTGCTGTAAGCCCAGCCCCTCGCCAGCACTCTCCCAGCCGGGACCAAATGCCTTCAGTTTCTTAGAAACAAAAATGTGAAGAACAGTGGGTGCCATGTTGGTCCAAGGCCCCCAGAGGTTGGCACCGTACAGAGCCCTGCCCCCTCATTGACTTAGAGGCAGCTCGACGCCCTCTAAGACACAGGGCCTGGGGCCCAGGAGCATGAACCTCAGATGCTTCTTCAAGGTCTCTGTGACCTTGGCATATGACTTCCCCTCTGAGACTCACCGTCACTCACCGGACAGTGGGCCAATGCTGCCTCTCCCGGACCGTGAAGTCACTGCCCCACTTCCCAGATGGGAGGCTTCATACTGTGTCACAGAGCTAGTAGGTGGCAGAGCAGAGCCCGAGGAGTGGGGAGGAGTGGAGAAAAATAGAAACAGCAACAACCCCAGGCACTGCGGGGAGCCCTTTGCACTGATCATCCTGTTTTATCCTTAGGATGATCCTTTGAGGCCAGTGCTGCTGCCCCCATTTTGCAGAGGGGAAGACTGAGGCACAGTCAGCAGTAATGGGATTTGAACCCAGGCAGTCTGGCTATGGTGCCTGAGTGTTGAACTGCTGCCTGGATAGTGTGGGAGACTCTCTGCCATTGCAAAGCCCCACACGTGTTAAAAATGAGGCCTGCTTTGTCTCAATACCTTGGTTTGTCCACTCTGCCTGTTGGGAGTGGGCTGGCTGCCCTCTGCCAGGATGCCAGGGTCTGGGTGGCTGACGGCGGTAGGGGGGTTGTTCAGCCCCCTCCAGCGGAAAGATGAGAACCAGTGCTCTCGGCGGAAGCCTGGATTGCACTCTTTGGTCGAGCAGGAACAATTACTAATGACATTTAGAAAAAATTAATGATGAGAAATGCAAGTTGGCATTTCAGGAGCACCAGTCAGCAGCTGAGCGTCAGCACTCACAGGAGAGGCGAAGGGTGGGGGGCCGGGCATGGGGGGAGAGGGAGGAGACAGCAGAAATTAATTTTGCTGTGTCAATAATGAATGTGGCCCCACTAGCTCTGCTTCTGGAGTTTAGGCAAAATCAAGCACGGACCGAATGGGGCTCGTGCAAGGGGATTCTCTTGTGTGCTGTGATATGTAGGGGCCAGAGCTGGTGCAGGCCCAGTTCCATCTTTCTGCTCAGCGGCGTCAGAGGCCAGAGTCGGGTGGGCAGGGGACAGTGAGCTGGGAAGAGGCAGCCTTAGGACCGAGCCATTTGGGCTCAGCCAGCTGCATCACTTAGTAAGCCGCTTTGCCTTTCGGTTTTGTCCATTTTTTGTTTTGTTTTTTGGTTGTGATGCGTGGCTTGCAGGATCTTAATTTTCCAACTAGAGATTGAACCCAGGCCCTTGGCAGTGAAAGTGTGGAGTTCTAACCATCAGACCATCAGGGAAATCCCTACTTTGCCTCTCTGAGCCCTTGTAAAATGGGGACAATTGAGACATGTGAAGATAATGTATGAAGACCAGGCAGCCCAGTTTTGGCACATGGCAGGCACTCAGTATATGGTAATTGTTTCCATATTCCACTGACACATTTTAAGATGCCCAGCTTTTCTCATTATAACATCTCTTACGTTGGAATACCTCACTTGGGTGTTATAGTGTAACTGGTCTTTTTTTGTCTGTTTGCTTGTTGTGATATGTCAAATATGGGAGCATCTTATACTCTCTGGGGTTTTAAAATAGATAAAATATGCCTTTGGTAAGAAGCATGGCAGAGGGTGAGGAGGAACCAAGATGCTGAAATTGTCTGGGAGAGGGACTGGGGTTCCCAATGGGAGCATACCAGCCCCTTTGTTCTCATCAGAATGATGGAGAGGGGTTCCATCCAGCCTCCCCTTACATAGAAGGAACTGTCATTATCATGGTAACTTGAACATTTTTACAGAGTGGAGGGTGAAAAATCATAGCCCATGGTCCTGGGATTTTGGAGACTTTAAAGGGCACAGTAAAGGACAGAAATGGTATGGACCTAACAGAAGCAGAAGATATTAAGAAGAGGTGGCAAGAATACACAGAACTATACAAAAAAGATCTTCATGACCCAGATAACCAGACAGTGCGATCACTCACCTAGAGCCAGACATCCTGGAATGCGAAGTCAAGTGGGCCTTAGAAAGCATCACCATGAACAAAACTAGTGGAGGTGATGCAATTCCAGTTGACCTAAAAGATGATGCTGTTAAAGTGCTGCACTCAATATGCTAGCAAATTTGGAAAGCTCAGCAGTAGCCATAGGACTGGAAAAGGTCAGTTTTCATTCCAATCCCAAAGAAAGGCAATGCCAAAGGATGTTCAAACTACTGCACAATTGCACTCATCTCATATGCTAGCCAAGTAATGCTCAAAATTCTCCAAGTCAGGCTTCAACAGTATGTGAATTGTGAACTTCTAGATGTGCAAACAGGATTTAGAAAAGGCAGAGAAACCAGAGATCAAATTGCCAACATCCACTGGATTATTGAAAAGGCAAGAGTGTTCCAGAAAAAGATCTGCTTTATTGACTACGCCAAAGCGTTTGACTATGTGGATCACAGCAAACTGTGGAAAATTCTTCAAGAGCTGGGAATACCAGACCACCTTACCTGCTCCTGAGAAATCTATATGCAGGTCAAGAAGCAACAGTTAGAACTGGACGTGGAACAACAGACTGGTTCCAAATAGGAAAAGGAGTACGTCAAGGCTGTATATTGTCACCCTGCCTATTTGACTTATATGCAGAGTACATCATGCTAAATGCCAGGCTGGATAAAGCACAAGTTGGAATCAAGATTTTGGGACAAATATCAATAACCTCAGATATGCAGATGATACCACCCTTATCGCAAGTGAAGAGGAACTAAAAATCCTCTTGATGAAAGTGAAAGAGGAGAGTGGAAAAAGTTGGCTTAAAATCAAGATTCAGAAAACTAAGATCATGGCATCTGGTCCCATCACTTCATGGCAAATAGATATGGAAACAGTGACAGACTTTATTTTTTGGGTTCCAAAATCACTGCAGATGGTGACTGCCACCATGAAATTAAAAGACGCTCCTTGGAAGAAAAGCTATGACCAACCTAGACAGCATATTAAAAAGCAGAGACATTACTTTGCCAACAAAGGTCCGTCTAGTCAAAGCTTCAGTTTTTCCAGTGGTCATATGTATGGATGTGCAAGTTGTACTATAAAGAAAGCTGGGCACCAAAGAATTGAGGCTTTTGAACTGTGGTGTTGGAGAAGACTCTTGAGAGTCCCTTGGACTGCAGGGAGATCCAACCAGTCCATCCTAAAGGAGATCAGTCCTGAATATTCATTGGAAGGACTGATGCAAACTCCAATCCTTTGGCCATCTGATACAAAGAACTGACTCACTGGAAAAGACCCAGATGCTGGGAAAGATTGAAAGGAGGAAGAGAAGGGAACAACAGAGGATGAGATGGTTGGATGGCATCACCAACTCAATGGACATGAGTTTGAGTAAGCTCCAGGAGCTGGTGATGGACAGGGAGGCCTGGCATGTTGCAGTCCGTGGGGTCACAAAGAGTCAGACGTGACCGACTGACTAAACTGAACTGAAAGGGTTGTCTATGTTTCAAAATGCAGATTTCCTGTAATTACAGTGGTTAACATTAATATGAGAAGGCAATGGCACCCCACTCCAGTACTCTTGCCTGGAAAATCCCATGGACGGAGGAGCCTGGTGGGCTGCAGTCCATGGGGTCATGAAGAGTCGGACACGACTGAGCGACTTCACTTTCACTTTTCCCTTTCATGCATTGGAGAAGGAAATGGCCACCCACTCCAGTGTTCTTGCCTGGAGAATCCCAGGGATGGGGAAGCCTGGTGGGCTGCCGTCTATGGTGTCGCATAGAGTCAGACACAATTGAAGCGACTTAGCAGCAGCAGCAGCAGCATTAATATAGTCCTTATTACAGCCAGGCAGTGTTCTTAGCACTTCTATACATTGAGACATTGAATCCTCACAATGCCTCTATTATTAAGATAACTGAGCTGAGGTGCCGAGAAGTTAACTAACTCTGAGGCCACAGAGCTCGTCAGTGCTGGACTGAGGCCACCGGCCCTAGATTCTGTCTCTTTACTGCCACACTAAATTGCTAGATTTCTTGATTTTTCTGCAAATGAGAACTGACAGCCCCTGGACCACAGTCCTGCATGGCAACAATCAGCTGCCCCCTTTAGACACAGGAATGTGAGCTCTGGTTCAATACCGCCCCCCACGTGGTCAGCCTCACCCGGTTCATTACCCACCTGGGCTCTGAGTTTGGGGCCCTGGTGCAGCACTTCAGAGTTTGCAAATATCTCATTGGCACCTCAACAGCTGGGAACCACTAGAAGCATTCTTTACTCTCACCATTTTGCAGACCCGAAAACTAAGGCTGGGAAAGGGCAATAAAGCTGGGAGAAGTGGGGCCTGGGGTGGGAGAGAGGATGTCTTCCACCCATCTGCCTTTGGGTGTTTGAACAGGGAAGCAAGTGGGGCTCCCTGCTCTGCAGCTCAGTGACTGGCCCCCTACTCAAACCAGATGTGGACACACAGGTCAGTAGCTGCACCCTGTGGCTCGTCTCCATTTCCCCATCCTTTCTGAAGCTGCCAGCTCAAAAACGTGGGCTCATCCATGCTTTAATGTTGACAGCGATGGCAAACCCTTGTGATTAGTAGTAACTGTGATGATACTAAACATCTGTGTATCATTTCACATATTGTAAGCACTTTTCTATATATTACCTAATTTGAAACTCATAACAAGGCTATGAGGTGGATGCTATTTGTCCCATTTTTCAGATGAGTGAATAGGTGCTTACTTGAAGTGACTTGCCTTGGGTCACATCCATATATTAGGTGGCTAAAGCAGAGTTTGAACTCCAATCCTTCTACCTTCTTCCCGCTTATTTGTTTCTGCACTCCTCTCTCTTCTCCCATCCACTCATCTGCACTTTGTCCATCTATCCATTCATCCATCCATATATCTATTCATTTATCATTCACCCACTCCTGCACCATCCATTTCTCCTTCCATCTAGCTACTCATCCAGCCAGCCAGCCATCAGCACTGAGTGCTAAGTGCTAGGAATTATACAGCTTTCATGACATCTTTCGGAGAAGGCAGTGGCACCCCACTCCAGTACTCTTGCCTGGAAAATCCCATGGACGGAGGAGCCTGTTAGGCTGCAGTCCACGGGATCTCGAAAAGTTGGACACGACTGAGCGACTTCACTTTCACTCTTCACTTTCATGCGTTGGAGAAGGACATGGCAACCCACTCCAGGGTTCTTGCCTGGAGAATCCCAGGGACGGGGGAGCCTGGTGGGCTGCCGTCTATGGGGTCGCACAGAGTCGGACACGACTGAAGAGACTCAGCAGCAGCAGCAGCAGCAGGACATCTTTCTCATATGCTCTTAATTCCATGCTGAACTACTCTCCATCCCTCCTCTCACCCTAGAGCTGGGCGTGCTCACACACACACGCATGCACGCACACACACCCCTCTGATGAGCTGAGAGGAACAGGACAGACTGAGGATCTCGATGGTCCTTGGTTTGCCTCTTGGAAATCAGCAAGTTCCGGTGGTGGAAGGGAAGGCAAAAGGCTGACCTACAAGATCAAGAGCAGACCCACCTTGTGTGTGGGCAGTGACGATACGCCCACAGTTCATTGGAAGCTGAGTGTGTACAAGGGCAGACGAGGCTTTGCAAGCTGGACCACAGTGTTCATCAACCTCGTCAACAGGCCCAGATCCCAAGGAGCCCTGCCTTTCTAGGTCAGTAAAGGTCACCCTTAGCCCTCTGCTTTGTGCCAGACTGGACATCCTCTCCAAATGGATGAGGATATACCCCCAAGTGTTTTCATAAGAACCTTTGAGATCATTAAATATAATCGGTCTCAGCTGCAGTTTGGATCGCTGGTGCATGCACACAATTCATCACAGCAAATTAGGTCCATCTTCAGAACTTCTGGCCTGCAGCCTGGGGGTCTGTTGGCGAGGGGCTGGGCCATGTGGCTCTGGAAACCATTTGCGGGGGATGATAAGCTGTGCTTTCCAAGGAGGACCACTCTCAGAATAATCTGCCAGGATAGCTTTCCCTCTGCAGGGGTTAATCTTCTAGAAATTTTGAGGATGCAGGAAAAAGTTTTCCTGTTAGCCAAAATTTGGAAGAAAGAAGAAATGGATATGATCAAAGTTTTAAAATACTATTTATGAGACCTGAAAACACTGGGTTAGTTAAGGGACCTGAACATATATGTTCTGTATAATTAGTGACCGTGTGACCTAGATTTTCCAGAACAGTCCTGATTTCAAGTATTGTGTCCTAACTGTTGGCTATTTGTCCTGGTTTTTGGGCTTGTGAAAGATGACGACTATCTATGGAGCTGAGTTTGCTCATCAAATTTTAAAGCTGTAAAGGTCTGGGAAGATTTCAGAAAAAAATTACAAGGAAAAATTCTCTCGCACTCTTTTTCCCCGACATGGCAAAGTAGGCGCGCCTCATGCTCGGCTTCCTGTCTCCCTCACTGAAGGAGCAGAGGAACACGTCCATCCAGCAGGGTTTGAAAACTGTCAGCACCTCAGTCCTTTGGACTTGGCGGTGACTGCAGGGGAAGCCTGTCTGCAGTGTGGCTCAGGGCATGAAGGTCTACAGGTCTCACGAGGTACTCCGTCCTGCGATCTGGCCCTGGGAGCCAGGCCACTGGTGGTAGCCGTAGGCTCGGGCACTGCAGATGAACCCCTATGCACCAAGGGGGTGGAAAAGGCCTTGGCCTTGCAGCCATGTTGGCCAGTGACGTGTCCCCTAGATGCTGCAGCTCCCGCTTGCCCAGCTGAGGCCTCCACAGGCTGCATCCCACTGCTGCAGTCCGTGCAAGTCCCAACCTCCAGCCCTAGAACCCAATAGGTGAGGGTTATACTTCAGGATCGGCCCTGGCACCATAGCTATAGAATGCAAAATCTCATCCTCCCAATCTGCCTGTTTACAAAGTAAGTCCCACTCATTTTCTGAAAAGATTGTGGTAAAATACACTTGAGGCTTCCCAGGTGTCGCTAGTGGTAAAGAACCTGCCTGCTAATGCAGGAGGTAAGGTAAGGTAAGTCGCTCAGTCGTGTCCGACTCTTTGTGACCCCATGGACTGTAGCCCACCAGGCTCCTCCCTCCATGGGATTCTCCAGGCAAGAGTACTAGAGTGGGTTGCCATTTCCTTCTCCAGGGGATCTTCCCAACCCAGGGATCAAACCTGGGTCTCCTGCATTCCAGGCAGACGCTTTGACCTCTGAGCCACCAGGGAAGCCCTAGGAGACACGGGTTCAATCCCTGGTTTGGGAAGATCCCCTGGTGAAGGAAATCGCAACCCACTCCAGTACTTTTGCCTGGAGAACCCCATGGACAGAGGAGCCTGGTGGGCTACAATACATGGGGTTGCAGAGAGTTGCACACAACTGAGCGACTAACACACAACATAAAATACACTTACATAAAATTTATCATTTTGACCACTTTTCTTTCCCAGCTGTGCTGTGGGTGAACGGGGGCTGCTCTTTGCTGTGGCTCATGGGGCTTCTGATGGTGGTGGCTTCTCTTGTTCTGGAGCATGGGCTCTAAAGCACGGGCTTCCTAGCTGGCACATGGGCTCAGTGGCTCCGTGGCATGTGGACCTTCCCTGACCAGGTTTCGAACCTGTGTCCCCTCCTTCGGCAGGCAGACTCTTTACCACCAGACTACCAGGAAAGTCCTTAACCGTTTCTAGGTAGATGGTTCAGTGGCACTAAGTACCTTCACGTGGTTGTGAACTATCGCCGCCATCCACAGATCTTTTCCATCTCCCCAAACGGAAACCACGTCCCCGTGAGGGAGTGAC
This sequence comes from Aepyceros melampus, assembly GCA_006408695.1. Classification (NCBI taxonomy): domain Eukaryota; kingdom Metazoa; phylum Chordata; class Mammalia; order Artiodactyla; family Bovidae; genus Aepyceros; species Aepyceros melampus. The sequence goes on from SJXQ01011889.1 coordinate 205,534, forward strand.
TCCCCTCCCTCCTCCCGCAGCCCCTGGAAACCACCATCCTCCTTCCTGTCTCTCGGAACCTCAGAGAAGTGAGTCATACCGTCTTTGTCTTTCTGTGAGCAGCTCGTTGCACTTAGCGCAGTGTCTTCAAAGGATCCCCCGACTTCTAAGGGAAAGTATAACATCCCCTGGGCGGGGCTGGGGACATGGGGAAGAAGAGCAGCCTTGCTGCTTCTCCTCTCCCTGACCCTGTCAGTGGAGGCTTCGCCTCACTACCGTCTCTCACTGGCTGTTCTTACTGCAATTTTAGCACACAGGCTTGGAGCTGACACCGCCCAGCAGAGAAGGGAGAGACAGGGTCCCTGCCTGCAGCCCACAGCCTAGGGAGGGCCAGGGAAGCAGCCTGGTCACGGCAGGTTGAGGAAAGGGCTAGAGGGATACCTGTGCAGGTGCAGAGCTGAACCAAAACAGGGGTCTCTCGTCACGTGCGCAGGAAGGGCTTTCCCAGGGCACAGAAGTCAGAGGCAGAGGAGCCTAGGGAGACGGGAGGGAGCCTTGGGGCCGTGGAGTGGCTGCCAGGAGGGCTAGGAAGGGAAAGAGCTTGGCCTGCTTGGGGAGCTGGGAGGCTTCAGGGCCAGCAGGTGCCAGACCTTGTAGGACTGTCAGGCCTGGGGTCCAGGGCCTGGATTTCTTTTGGGTGTGGTTGGAACCCCCTGGGAGTTAACAGAGATCTCACCTCCCTGCTCCCTGGAAGAGAGAATTTGGGACGTGCCTCCCACGGCTCTTTATTCTCTCAGCATCCCACTGCCATGAAGAGGGAGCCAGAGTGGAAACCAGGGCCACTGGCAAGTGGGGTCTGGCAGGTGTGTCCCCGACGTGGAGTGAGTCAGGGCAGGTTAGCTGCACCACGTGTGAGTCGTTTCGGTCATGTCTGCCTCTGTGATCCCCGGGGGCTGTAGCCCGCCAGAGTCCTCTGTCCATGGGATTCTCCAGGCAAGCATACTGGAATGGGTTGCCATTCCCTTCTCCAGCGGATCTTCCCAACCCGGGGATTGAAGCCGAGTCTCCTGCATTGCAGGCAGATTCTTTACCATCTGAGCCACCTATGTGAGGAGACAAAAAAGCCAAAATAACAATAACCGACCCTGAACCATTTTTAGCATGTTGTCAGTGTACTGTGTGTGTGTCTGTGTGTTGTGTGTGTGTGTTCAAGCCAGCATGCTGGGCTTGAGTGGTGTTCGTGAATGTGTGCGTGATTGTGGTGTGTCTGTCAAACTATGCGTGTGTGGCTCTCCGGAGCGGGTATATACCCGTGGGCTTCCCTGATGCTCAGCGGTAAAGACTCTGCCTGCAGTGTAGGAGGTGCGGGAGACGTGGGCCTGACCCCCGGGGTCGGGAAGATGCCCTGGAGGAGGACAAGGAAGCCCACCCCAGTATTCTTGCCTGGAGACTCCCATGGACAGAGGCGCCTGGCGGGCTACAGTCCATAGCGTCGCAAAGAGTCAGACGCGACTGAAGTGACTTAACATGCATGCACACACGTGTGTATCTGTGTGCATTTCATTGGGGGGTACCTGTGTGTGTGTGTGTGTGTTTGGAACCCAGTGGGGGATCATGGAGAGATTTCCCACTTCCCCTCTCCCTGGATGTGTGACTGCAGGGCGTCCATGAGAGTGTGTGTTTGGGGGTGGGCAGAGGAGCCCCATCATACCATGCTGTGCCCCCAAGGGCAGTCCCCCCATGATGCCCGGCCCTCTCCTTCCTCATGAGGCATGGTGGGTGATGGCTGGGATGATTCTCAAGTTCTTTAGAAGAAAGGGAGGTACGAGGGGGATTATCTTCAAGACTCTTGAACAGGTAGTCATGGCAAACTGGGGCTGTTCTCTCAGAGTGCTTGAGGGAGGGGCTGCCTGGAAAGATGGACATTTTAGCACTTCAAAATGTGACCCTAGGGAAGGTGGGTTTCCCAGACTTGCTCCCGCCTGGCATACCTGGAAACCCTCAGGCTGCGCCCCTGGAAAGCGCCCATGTAGCAGCAGTACCCAGGACCTGGGGGACCACGCTGGCCGCAGCAGAGCTTCCTCTGCTCTCCTCCATCCTAATGATGGGCCACGTGCCACCTAAGAGCACTGGCTGCCCTCCCCGCTGCCCTGGGCATCAGCCACTCAGTGTACCAGGAGACACCTCAGGTGTCTTGAGGGCCTCTCAGAATGCCAGGGCCTCAAGCTGGCAGCCCCAGGAGCCAGATGTGACCCGCAGACATGTTTCATTGGCTGATCACGCTTTACACATTGAGATGTTTTGTATATATATTTGTAAAAAAATCTCCCATTTTTCAGTTTTTCCTACGGAATCAGATGTGCTGGCCACACTGGGCCTGCATTCCCACAGGACTGCCATTGCCCGGAGCCCACAAGGGCTGCCTCTTTCCGGTGAGGCTTGGGTTGTTGGGAGGCCACAGTGCTCGCTGTGCCTTACTGCTTTGCACCCGGCCGGCTTGCTGGTGGACCTCACAGCACCCTGAGCAGCAGGCCGCGGTCCAGTCCAGGCATGGCTGTACACGGTCGGGGAGCCCTACCCACACAGCCCGGCCTCCCCAGCATCAGCCTCTGTGTTTCAGTTTATTAACCTTTACTGTGAGTTTAGCAGTAGCAGTGTTAGTTGCTCAGTCCTGTCCAACTCTTTGCGACCCCACAAACTGTAGCCCGCCAGGCTCCTCTGTCCATGGGATTGTCCAGGCAAGAATACTGGATTGCCATTCCCTTATCAAAGGATCTTCCTGACCCAGGGGTCAAACCCAGGTCTCCTGCATTGTAGGCAGATTCTTTACCATCTGAGCCACAGGGAAGATCTAACTGGGAGCTGGGGGCCCACTAATAGGCTGTTCCGCGTGTGTAGCGTGTGGTCTGCTCTGACCATCACTAAGACCAGCAGACGCGCTCCCAGGGACAAGAGAGCACCCTCCCCTCTCGTGGTCTTGGGAGCCCACTCTTCACACACCATGTTTTTTACATGTATTTCTTTTCTTTCTTGGGCTGCCTTGGGTCTTCGTTGCAGCGCGTGGGCTCCTCGTTGCGTCAGGCAGCCTCTCCAGTTTTGGTGCACAGGCTCAGTAGTTGGGAGGCGCGGGCTCAGGTGCCCCAAGGCATGTGGGATCTTACTTCCCCCACCAGAGATCGAACCCTCAGCCCCGGCACTGCAAGGCAGATTCTTCACCGCTGGGCCCCCCGGGAAATCCCCCGTGCCATTTTTAATGGAGCGTCAGCACCACTGCCTACATCTCTCCTCACACTCTGGTGGCCTCTGTGACCCGATTCCTGCCCTGCTCCAGCGGGGCGCAATCCTATTTCAGACACCTGACTCAGACTCTTTGGGGGCAGGGGGCCGTGCCTCATTTGTATTTGAGATGAACCCTAGGAGCTCGTTCCAAGCAGGCGCTTGGCTGAGTTTAGCGCGGACTTCCTGGTGACCAGTGTCAGGCCAGCATAATGTCCCCACCTGGGAGGGGCCCGAGTCCACACACGCAGGGAAATCATGGCCACCCGGCGTATTATGGCTGAAACCCTTGGTTCTCGGCCCTTAGTCCCAGAGTGTGCTGGGTACCCAGCCCCCGAGGGACCCCACCTCCCTTTTGAGAAACAGCAAGAGTGGCAGCCACATTAACTCCAGACTCGGGGGGTCAGGCTTGTCGCCGAGGAGAGGCAGATCGGTAAACGGCCCTGGAGAGATTTCACCTTCCTCTGCCCGTGACACGGCCATAAACCCTCGCTTTCCCTTGCACAGCTGCTTGGTAGAAGTCGAGTGGCTTGCCTGTGATTCTGTGCTCACAAACAGACCAGCTGGGCCCATTTGCATGCTGAAGTGCAGCTCCCCGGAGCCTGCGGGCCCTCTGGGCAGGTATTATTAGCTCCCTTGTTTTGTTGGGTGACTGTGAATGGGAGCCTGTTTACGGGCTGAGTTCCTAATAGAAGGCTTCAGTTCCCTCCTAATAATCTATTCTCTGGTGGGTTTTATTTCCAAAGCACAGCCGTATAGAACCTGACCCCTTGGGAGTTCATTGGGCTTTTTTTTTTTCTTCTTCTTTTTCACAACAACATTTTCTCCCACATTTTCACTCGAAGGAAGATGTTTTTCCTGCTCCTGGGACTGGTTGTTGGTCATGCTTCCTGCTTCCGGCTCTTGGGTCCTGGGTGCTGGAGAGAGAGGTTTAGAGCGAGTGCTCACTTGCCCCCCTGAGGTCCTTAGAGCAGTGGAGATGATGAAGAAAGGAGACGTTCAGCTCCTTTGGGGATACGAGCAGCAGCAAAGGTCAAGGGCTCTTTCTCACATGCCCCCAGGTGACTTGAGATCCCCAAAACTGCTCCTGTTCAGGGTTCTGCCAGAAAGTAGCAGACTCTGCCCCCTCCGCCCTGGAAAGCTAACTCCACTGTTCCCCGGAAGCTGGAATCCTCCTCCATGCCAGGAGATCTGGATGAATTGAGGCAGTCACAGGAGAGACAGACTTTCCCAGCTAAACGGGTGCGACGCTCACTTCCCGCTGTTCTGGAGTGGTAGACGACAGCCCGTCTGGCTGTCTGGGAGGCAGGGCCAGGGAAGCCCCACACACGTCCCCACGTGCGGAGGGGTCGCCTGGGCCTTGTAGGACACCCCGGGCTTTGTCTTAGACTGGCGGGTCATCAGCTTCACTCCGGACCCTCCTGACACTGAATGGGGTCCCTTCCACACCGGCGAACCTCTCCACGCCCTCCGTGCAGACGGGCAGCTGTCGGCCAGAAGGGTGGGCCGGGATGGGGGGAAGTGGGGCGCAGACACGTCAGAGCCGGGGCCCCCAGGAAAGCGACTGCGTCACCGGGCAGGCATTTAGAGGGAACCTCGGCCATCACTCACTCCTAATTTTCATGACGTGCATTAGCTAAATTGTGTTCTGAGTATTCATTCAGTGCTGTTTATGGCGTGCTCTCGAGTGCGCTTAACGTTTGTCAGAAGTGCAAACTAGCGAACATACGAGCCTTTAAGACAGGCCATCTGTTCGTCTTAGACCCTTGGACGATTGTCAAACGCTTCTAAAAATAAGTGCTCACTAGCAGAGAGGGGCTGCCCAGGTGATGCGCAGTGGAGAGGGAGGCAGGCTGCCTGCGCCTGAACCCTCCCCGAAGGAAAAGATACTGTGTGGGTACCAGGGGCCGGCCGAGGGGGAAGCGGGAAGGGCCGAGGGAGATGAGAGCATGAAGGTCCTGCCGGAGGACCCTTCTGGCTGGAGGTGTGTGCAGCTCCCTGTTCCTTACTCTCATGTAACTCCACAGCTCAAATACCTTCGATGGCTCCCCATGGCCCAGATTTAAGGGCAAGCTGCCTTGTCTGGCATCAAGGAACCTCATCAATAAGGCCCCCGCCTTCCTTTCCAGGCTTGTCTCCATGGCACATGCCCTGTGCTTCTGCCAAGCTGAATTATTCATTGTTCCCCCAACATATGCTGCACTTTTCACATTTCATAGGCAGACGAGGGCTCTGCTGAAGAGTGGGCTCTGCATACAGACTGCACGGGTGCAGCCCCTGCACTGCCATTACCAGCTGTGGGACCTCCATGCTGTGCCTCAGTTTTCTCATCTGTGAAATAGGGATAATGAGAGTACTTAATCCCCGGGGTTGCCATGAGGCTTACATGAGTTAATACAAATGAAGGGTTAAGAATGACACAGTGAGCTCGAGATCAACATTAGCTGTGATTGTTGTCAGGATCCTTCACACCATCAGCCTTTGTCTGGGTGGTCCCATCTCCCTGGAAAGTGAGTATATGCCCACACACATGCACACATGTGTGTGCGCACACCAATGCAAATCCTAACCTAAGCAATCCTCAAAAGGGCAGCTGGGAGGCCAGCTTTCTTGTTAAACTCCTCCCAATCAGAAATCAGCTCTCCATCCTTCAGCCATGAGCTGGTAGAAGGCCAGGATGCGCCTCACTCTCTCTCTCTGTCTCTGTCCACTGCACACTGCCAGGCTCCGTGTTTGCTAAATTAACCAATACCAGAACCTCTCTTAGCCTGAACAGGGCTGTATAGCATTGGCCCAAAGGATCTACCTTTTTCCTGGAAACGAATCTTCCCGTGGCTAAGGCAGGTTCTTGGACTTGATCCCCGCTCCTGGAGTCTGCTCTTTGTAAATCCAGCCTTGTGAGAGCTACTAGGTCGGAAGCCACCAGAGACTGGCCCAGCGGTGGGGAGAAAGGGGACAGACCACAGCCTGTTTCCCAGCCAGAGGCAGGTGAGGTGGTCGTGAGGCCAGCTGTGATCTGCAGCTGGGGCGGGTGCGTGGGCGGGTGGGATGTTCCCAGGGTGCGGTGCTGTGTCCCTGCACCCTTACATCTGCCTCGGGGATGTGAGTCTGGTCCCCTGCCACACTGGAGCCATGAGCTTCTCAAGGAAGAGGCTGGGGCTCCCCCAACTCGGTGTGTCCGGGGCCTCTGTGAACGACTGTTGGAAGGGGTATGTGAATGACTGGAAGAGAACATGCCTCCTCCCTCCCTTACAAAGTCTCCTTGAGGTTCCCCACCTCACCAGACATCCCA